>JABMBR010005851.1:0-12898 GCA_018881525.1 Meteorus sp. PSUC_FEM 10030008
TATATATATATTCCATAGTTTATTCGAGTTACTGCCCATCTTCACACAATCCTCATTCCTATGCCTAACAGTGTTCATTGAACATACAGGGAAGCAGTGTGGAATTGGGTTGACATACTTTGTGCATGGCGGGAAGGTTTTATGGAAGATTTCCCCTTGCAATGTAATTTTCCTGTTTTCAGCTATCACAACAAAATTTTTCGCATCAACGTCAGTGATATAAAGCTATCATATGACTACATCAGGATTTGAATATTTTTTCACGTAGTTGATACGCATGTCTCGGCGCGAAATTTAAAAGCTGAACAATGTTCGTGGAGGTTAGATACGAAACGTTAGTGAGCTTGTAGTCAACATGTAACCTCTGCTATGAGATTGAGCCAACCAGGAGCCTGCACGCGTGGTTTGATGTTTTCGAATGCTTTCGAACCGTGGCATGCTTGTAAACAAAATTTTTTGTTGCGCAATTGAACGCAACATTAGGGAAAATCATAAACATCTCGCATGAGGAATGAGTATGATGTGTAGAATTTTCATTAGTGCACCATGTCGCAAGCATCAGGCGAACGTTTAAACAAATACGAGATTGGCCTTTATTTTACTGTATGGGCTAGTGTGGTGTTTTACTCAATTTATGAAGTCTTCCTTGCTCGTAACGATCTTCTCTCCAGTTAGTTGCACTACTGAAACTATTACTACTCAAATATTTGGGTTTAGTTGAATACGTGAACAATTAATAGAGGAAAAGTAATTGAAGGGGTTTTTTCTGTTGTATAGTTTTCGGTGTCATCATTGAAAGTGACGGCTTGGCACCAGGATGGGAGTGGATCGGGGGAATACGAGAGGTGGGTGACGCTTCATGGATAATGTCTATTGGGTTCCTGAAACAAATAATACCATGGCTGTTCGTTCAAGTATTCATATCACAAACTCTCAAACATATGAAAGTTCAAGGAACGGTAATTAAAATTATTTCTATGGATTTTTTGAGGAGAAATACTGTTAGATCGTGGATTGTTGCATATGGTCTGGATTTTTCTTCTGATACGGGTTGAAATTGCATTCAATATTAGAAGTACAACCTGAATCAGTTTCAATTGTTACTTTGTAAACATAGGTGAACTGATGATAGGGTGGAACCCAAAGTAGATCCCACATCCATCTCCCAAGTTTCCTCCTCGAAAAAAGTAAGAGATGATATACACACGAAACGGCGGAGTCTCACGATTCTTATTGAATAGTTCACATAGAAAACTGAAAGTCTCAGATAGAAATAGAACTTTGATAGACATCGCATGTGTCAATAATGAGGTGTTGCACGTGAGATGATCAGATCGACTTGACATCTAGTTGTGATAACTAAATCTACTTCTAGTGTGCAGGTACCATATTTGTTTCATGAACTTTCTCCATTTGTTCATATTTTAGCTGATATACGGTTGGTATATCATTTACACTGGTGTGTTTATATGGAATTATTGCGGCTACGATGGACTGAAATATTTATTATTTTCACCATGTCTTATGTGTGTTTTCAAATATTTCTCGGACGAATTTTGGTTGAATATCGCCACGCTGATAACGCTCTTCGGGAATCCATCCTCTCCAAAAGTGAATGATTTGATAAATCCTATCTCTGCCGAAGTCCATAAATTTTATATGATGAAATTGGCATTTGACTGGACATTACTGAGATCATTGGATTGTCATGCGAATCGTGACTGTGACGAGGGTAACAAAACTTTTTTGGGATTCATGAAAGATGCTATCAGATCAATAGCTTATTGTTGGTATCTACCGACATTATTCATGGGCCCGTATGTAACATATGATAAATTTATCAGAAATGTAAGTATAAGTAATTCTTCTCGCATTTAAACTTGAAGACAAAATAGTACGAGCTGAATTTTCAACAGATGGAAGAATCCACGGAGAAATGGACAGTACCCCGAGTAATCGCGCAGCTTCTGAATTTCATGCGTTTCATATTCTGGATGTACTTCACTGAATTCATTATGCATTTTGTTTACGCGCATGCTATTTCAATTAAGCCATATGTGGTGATGCGTTTGAATACGTGGGCTTTTTATGGATTGGTTTTCTGTCTGGGACAGTATTTTTACTTACAATTTCTGGTAATTTATGGTATAACAGGAGAAATGATCAAAGCTGATGATATAGATGCACCTCCGCCACCAAAATGCATTGCTCGAATACATTTATATTCGGATATGTGGAGGCATTTTGATAGAGGCATGTACGAATATCTTGTTAGGTGAGTCTCTAACAATCTGAAGAGATTTGTTGATATTGAATACGGCGTATGGAGTGCGAAATTCAATCATCTGTTATCCTCTTGCAGCCATGTTTATAAGCGAATTATCAACTGGAATATCCCGCAAAAAAGGATCATAGCAACTTTGTTGACATTTTTATTCGTGTTGGTCTGGACACCCAAAATCCATGGCGTGGCATTTATAACACTTTTCCTCAACTTCATAGGTATTGTGGTGGAATCCCTTGCTAAGTGTGTTGGGAATTCCCGAATGTATACGAAATTGCAACAAAGATATTTAACTTCGCGAAATAACAGACGCCTCAATTGTTTTCTGGCGGCACCTCTGCTTTTGTTCTCTATAGCAGCAAACTTGTACAGTATTCATGGAACACAATTTGCTGATCATTTCGTGAACACACTACTTAATGGTAAAATAATTGAACATTTCAGCAATATATAATTCTAAACAATGAGTCTCATCCGGATATGGTATATATTGTTACAGAATCATTCGCTGTTATTGGTTCTCTGATGCTCGTGTTATATTGTTGTTGTCAAGTAGCAACGGAGATAAAATTGAACGAGAAACGTGGAACAAATGAACTAAATAATGATGAACATGTTAATACTGTTGGAAAAATATGGACCGAGTAACTCCCGGGCCAAATAAAACTTTTTTATTTTCCATCTTGAGAGTGTCTCTTCAATTGCTCGTTGAAAGTATTTTCCGAGAGTACAAGTGTAAATAGTGGAGGATTATCGTTATTAAATTGTCGCCAAATATTATATCTCCTCGTGATAGTTTCAGGTCTTGTGTGTAATGCTCGTGGTGCACGGTAGATATCCATGACTGAATATCCATAATCACGTAGTCGATGTAGTACTGCCGTTAATTTTTCGATGCCAATTTTTCTGATTGAGGGGTCACGTGTGATGAGTGTTTTGACTGACTTTTCATCGCAGCCGAGCTGGTTTTGGATATATTCGTTTATCGACATCTCCGGTGGTTGCAGCGATAGTCGTAGCTGTGTTCGAGCAATGATCCTAGAGTTAAAGAAGAGTTATTTTAGCATTAATTTTGAAATGACCTGCTTATGTTCGTAATGATTCATGTAAAGATAAGGATAAGTACGATTCATATAGACGCTCAGG
Source organism: Meteorus sp. PSUC_FEM 10030008 (assembly GCA_018881525.1). NCBI lineage: Eukaryota > Metazoa > Arthropoda > Insecta > Hymenoptera > Braconidae > Meteorus > Meteorus sp. PSUC_FEM 10030008. The sequence continues at coordinate 3,431 of JABMBR010005851.1, forward strand.
ACACCTCACTATCCATGGTTTTATATTTGTTAAGCCGATACTTTTAGCATAACCACATCTGCTTTTTATTGTTGCGAGAGAATACTGGTAAATCTTCATATCTTTCATAATGTCTCGTTGCACCAGATCTGTTTCTGTAACAGAATAGGATTGCATATGCAAAAGATGGTAGGAGTCGTTTTCGGATTCACTTTTTTTTTCTGTCTCTTCTATTATTCTCAACAAAACGTAGGAAATATTCGTCTGGATAAGCGGACTGATTGTGAGTACGTGGTAAGTATCATCAAACCAATCATTCTTAGATGTACAATGAGAAGTATTTTCTTTTTTTTTCTGTATCATGTACGCTATGGCTATTAATCTTCTTTTATCGTTATTTGTATCGAGTCATTTATAGGAGAAATTTGGGCATTATCATTACATCGAACTCATCGAGCTCAATATTATTGAATGATGGTGTGTGATGATGACTGAGGAATGGTTCCCACTTTCTGCTGAGTTTTCTGAAGAAACTGATATAGAAATTGAATCCCATGGTGGCGGTAGGACTTGAATATTTTCAAACTAATAATTGTGAATTTCTATCATTGTTTTATACGACTTAGAATTGGAAAGAGAGCGGGAGGGGCACTCATTACCCAACAATAACATGTCTTCTCTCACCTAGTAAATATTCCGTCACGCCTATCATTTTGGTTATTGACTTCTTGAGCATATACGGTGCGTTACATATTCCAATGCAGACGCTGTAAATATCTTCCTGAGAAAAATAGAAAAAATTTTAGTGATGAATTTAAAGTGATTGTCAGATGCATTGCCTGAATAAATATGAAAAAGTTGTTACATTGAGTCGGGATGATAAGTATGAAATTCTGTTAGGGTGATCTCCCAAATGTTTTCGATCTTGTTTTGCAATGTATGAAAATTTTTCGAGAGTCTTCACTGGTAACTGAAAGAGTGGTATAGCACTATTAATCTCGAGTTGGGTGGACTGAAGTACTGCAATTTTTTTTCTTATATTCGGTGTCGTGTCGGCTAAAGCGTACATGTTTTCTCGTAATGTTGATTTGAGAGCACCCGCTTCACGCAGTAGTTCATTATTCTCCATTAATGTCATGACAGTTAAAGTTGTAAAAATCTTCCAATTGTCTACAACATTTTTTGCATTTTCTTCTGTCACATCCAAAATTCTCATCAGAGTTGTCACTGCAGTATTCGAATCCATTTTAACTCTATTGAGAAAATCTTTATAACTCTTTATTTCTCCATGGCTCAAATTGGATATGTTTGACGGACGACTTTCAGTCTCTCCATCGCTATGAACTAAACATCTGTACATACTCCATGAATAACGTGGTTTTATGACATTGCTCTTCCGAAAAATACTTCTTATTAAATTCCGTGTCAGACTTCTCTCCATTTTTCAATCGTTGTTAACACATGGTCGTGTTTCCTGTAATTTTTGGAATTGTCACAATATCACTGAGAAGGTACAATTGAGAAGTTAGGTTATTCAAGTGGTATGTGTTAGTTAATGTTCCGCTTATGGGCGATATACATCGATGGTTCGACTATCGATGTTTTTCCAAGTAAACATCGATGTATTCGATTGATGTTTTTCAAAATCAAAACATCGATAGTCGATGTACAGTGATAACAATCGAGTTGACTGTTAATTTATTGATTCAAAATCAATCCCCTCAAAAGTTCCATTCCCCCAAAATGAAACCATGACCTGTAGAATTATCGCCGACGAGACGAAGTTCATTCGAAAACAATTTTCAATCATTGTTTTGATTCGAGCGACTGATTGATTCAAATAGCTGATGACAATGAGTGTGTTCCGAAATCGGATGACAGTACTGTCAGTACTGACGCTGAAAAATATGCGTTCTATTTCACTGCTAGTTCTGCCATTACTGTTAATTCCGAACGCACTTTTCAGTACATTCAGCACTGATATGGCGCTCATATTAAAATCTTCAAGCTATTTGTCATGAAGTTGCAGGATTTTGCTGCGAAATGGCTATGAGCCTATTCGGAAATGAGCTGACAGTACTGTCAGTACTAGTTTTCCGTTCTAAAATACTTTTCAGCACGGCTGATACGATTGAAACATATTACCATGTTGTTGGGGATTGGTTCTAGGGAATGCATATGTCAACAACTTTAATATATAACTGTATTCTGTAATTAATCATTAGAAAATCGCAGATTCATTATCGGTAAACGTGCAGTCTTTTAGCTGCTGCAAAGGATGAGACAAGTTCCTTAAAGAGTGTAGCTAATCGAACCATTTCTGATGAAAATAGCAATGGAATCTAGAAGTAAAGTTCTGTCATTTTTTGAGTGAACTTTTCAATATCTACTTGGCGAACTTTTGATTGTTTTTTTGAACGAAGTTCCATAGTGCGACTTACGGGTAGAGCGATTTAGTAGAAATCGTCATGTAACAAAATGCGGTCTGCTGTGTGTGTATGTGTGCGTGCAGTGGTAGTGACTATGATGTAAATCAAAGATTGTTTCGATCCTATTTTTATTCTAGTTACACCCTTTAATGTTACTTAATATATTCAATGATATTGTTCATCAGCGAAAACAGGTTTTATCAATTTTCCAAGTTTCTTCATCTTCGAATGTTAAATATCGTGAAAGTTAATCGTTATGGGCTTCCTTGTTGTCCGAGATTAGGATTGTTCACACTATCAAATAGCAAACCAACTTTTTCTTCAATCTCGATAATGAATAAGCTGCGAGGCGATGAATCCAATGCTTTGTCTATGAATATGACATAGACATCAACCCATGGAGTATATTCTAGATGACGAATATAAAATTGATTCTTCAAACAGGTTTGATATTAGCATTGAAAATATGTCACGAATTCTTCATATCATTCTGGAAGTATCTCACTATCGGATGAATTTCCATCATCATATTTCATATAGCGAGATTATGTGGTGCAAATATGTATCTGTCAATATTGGGAATGAGACTTTGTCGTCAGAGAATCCTTGTGCAGGATTGATTCGAAACACTGAAAGATGTTCGCCACATGATGACACAAAATGAATTTCATCAGCGGAGTGTCTTATGAGTACATTATTTCTTCCCAATAGATGAACAATCTATCATGGAATTGTCCTCATAGTATTCATGTTATTTCGATTAAAATTAACCAGGTATTTCGTTCATTTTGAGGGTGATACCGCATTTTTCGAAACAAGAAGTATAGATCCCGTAGAAAGATTATTTTGTGATGAATAATTACTGAACCAACTGACAGCCGATAATTAGAATGAAAAATTATACCAATGTCCGAATATCTGTTAGATCATAATATTTCTTTAAATTTTTAAGCACTTCAAATGCAACTTTCAAGCGAAAGTGTGTACGATTTCACTCGAAAAGTATCACAGTGACTTATTACAGATGGAAACTCATTGATAATTTTATGTAGATGTACATCAACTTTCTAAGCATCTTCTATAGACATTGCATATAATACTTTGCAGTACAAGTTTCGTAGCAAAAGATGCAAGCGTACATATATGTAGCTACAGTTGAGTTGTTAGACATCCGACATAACAGTGTTCGATGTAGAGTTCTGTACTGTCGATATTATAGCGTTGGAAGCGAACTAGTTTACTATCCTGACTTCTGTCGGTAACTTACCTATGCAATTGTTCTTTTCTGATTAAATGATGAATGAAAAATACAGTATGACTATAGTCGCTAGCTAAAGCTGATAAGTAAATGATGAGTCAATCTGAGAATAATTGATAAAATTGGATCTTTAATATTTAGTCGTTGACGTGTGACAATTCTATATCACACAGCATTGTACGTCGTGCATTATCATCATTTCCGCCGTCTGAAATAATGATATTAATGAATACAAACTGAAGACACAAGTAGAAATTACATTTATAGCTTATCTCTTCACTGAACTTGAAAATAATTCAATGATATTGAGTCGGATGGAAGACTTTTTCAACATTATTAAATTCACGTTCCTGAAAATTACATTTTGTGAAGTGATGTTCATTTGAATCCGATAAGTTTCGCCATATGTTCAAATGAAATTTTCTGCCTCTCAAGATTCAATGAATGTTATTACTTCTCGCGAGATTTTGACTTCAATTTTTTCAAACTTGTCAATATTTTCTTGCAAATCATTTTCGAATTCCATTAAATTTTCATCATGTTATAGTATTGCGATGATCTTATCACAGTATTGTAACAAAGTATCGTGGGTTGGGTTCACACTTTAAGACGTGAATTCGATAAATCGCCACTGTAATCAATCACTGGCATTCATTATATATCCCTCAATAGTCGCTGTACTCTGTGTTGTCAATGCTTGCACTTGATGAGTGTATTCATTAGGTAGTTTGGTGTTAGAGACGTCCCAACTGTCTTCGCATATTTTTTCAGTGGTGTACCAGCTCGACTTTAGATCGAGTCCAGTTTTGTGATGTTAGTACTCTATACAAAGACAATGTATCTTCTGACGGGTCAATATTTACTGAACCGACACCAAAAGTGTTTTATGTTTGAGCACACTTGTTGGTACATGTTTTTCGTCTGAAGTCAAAATATTCGAAGTTGAGTCTTTATATCGACAGTGTTACTGTCCAAGTTCTTAATTGAGCAACACTTGAATAGTATCGTTGAAAGAACGACAGTAATGTATAGTCAATTATAAATGATTTTATGAAAATTTTCCCTCCAATACAAAATGAGAAAAAACAACGATCTCAACGATATCCTTTTTCGAGTGTCAGAAGCTGTGGGAATTTTTTGGAATCAAATTTCATTTTATTTTTTGTGATAGATGTGTTTTGCAATTCTATCATCGTATTCAGTATATTTTCTCGCGTTTTCACGTTATAGGTCGGATTTTCTTTGCTCACTGTTCATGTGTGTCATATTACCGTGAAAGTTTATAGGTGTGTGGTTGGAAGTGGTAAATTATTGATGAGCTATGAGGGAACCAAAGAAACATTGTAGCAGCGAAACATGTTAGTAATAGTGGTGATCAGAATAAAATTACAATAATTTATGTACATTGAACGAAATGTGTCACGTGGACGTTTACATGAATGCGAACGCGCAATATGTCTGCAAAAACAGAACGAATACGACGCGAATGCTTCGAACTTTTCCATCAGCATGATTCATTGTACTTTGTGTTTTTGAAAATGTATGAGAGTGAACTAACTTTTAACCAAGTTTGCTCGCACACCTATTCCATGGTGTATTTAACGAAGGTGGAAAACGAATTAAAAGTAAAGAAGTCAGTCAAGATGGCCATTGCTTAATTGCGGCTCGTAAGCTAAACTGTGTACGAACATTTGAGCAAGTTCGTACGTTGGTCAAATTGTTTTCAGGAGCGACTAAAAGAAAGGGTAGTGGGGTCAGACAGTTTATAGGAGGAGAAGTAGGGTGAAATTCGTCTGAACTTTACGTTTATGTGCGAGCACTGCGTGATGGACCAGTTGTGTTACATGAAGACATCAGAACAACCTTATAAATAAACAGTTTTGTGTTATGCTTTGTATCGTTGATTACAATGCATCTTGGAATCTGCAAATCATTATGTTATCGTTCAACTCTTAAATATATTACTCTAGGGTGAGAATATCAATTCTGCCTAGTGGCAGAAAATTGTTTCCAACATCGGTAACGATGAAGCACAGATGAGAGCAAGTTGATGAGCCAGATTTTCCTAGTCCGGAGAATTTCTTTCTCTCATTCTACATAATTTGAGAATGATATCATTCACTCTTATAATCACGTGTTATTTCGTTTTTTTTGTCCCTACATGTTGCATCAATTCGTTAAATTTTTTGATGAGCTTGAAAAAAATTTCAATTTGACTTGATGACTCTCTGGTTGATTCATCCATCTTGTAAATCATCCCAACTTGAACTTTAGTATAGACTGATTCCAAATTTCGTTCGGACATACACATGAAAGAAGATACATGAGGGAAGTGACATTTCAATTTTTATTCGACAAACATATCAATATAAGTACTTAACACGACAAATCTCCTCCAGTTGGTATCTATATCTTTCCAGAGAAAAATTCTCATTGAGAACCAAGATAAAATCGCAGTTTGAACGGCTTGATGCCAAAGTTCTATCTGATGATTCATTGAAATTTTGAAAGCTTCCACCAACACGTCACTTTATTCGGTGCACTTCTAATAATATTCTTAAACTGAAACATCTTTCTTCAATATTTGGTAGAATAACGTGGCACTTCAACTTTTCATCTAATGGCAATACGTCCTATGAAAAATGATGACGCCTCAGTGTCAGTGAAAAAATTCCAATCGATGGTATCGTCGGTGATAAGTGAGTAGGGCTGTGTAGAGTGAGGATATATGAACTTATCAAAATGTTTATCAAGACGAATGTTTTCTCACAAGATAAAAAAAGTATTTATCGAAATTCGACTAACATCGAGATAATCGAATTTGATGAGTGAACACAGTGTAAAATAACGGTGTGTAAACTATTGTTGAAGAAACTGAACGATAACAAGACTTGCATCGCATGATTGAGCGATTTTTTTCAACTGCAGTGGAGGAGAGGGAATTTAACACGACACAATCCAATTAATTGATAGCGTTTGTTGTAGGAACAAATATAATGACAAAACTATCAAACCATCAGAAATCATCCAAAAGTAAAAATTTTCCTTTCTCTGCAACAATGAAAGATGCGGATACAATCTTACAATATGTCAATGAAGGAATGCCACGTCGGTTAGACATTTAAATTGTTGTATAGCTTCAACGGTGCAGATCCTTTCTCCTTATTGCGGTGTGTTAGTTGGAAAATAGCGCAGCACTGAGAATCATCGCGGGGATTCATGGCTTAAAGTTTTGCGGTAAACAGTTGTGCTCTTTATCAAAAGTACAATACAATAAGTTTTTGTGTAATTGAACTTCTAAGTTTAACTTGTACGACACACTACAAGGATATTATGAAAGTTATAATAAAAAATTCATCCATTCCATATGTTTATATGTCATGCAATAAAAAGTGAAAGTATAGGTTCATTCAAGACATTCATCAAAGTCATGTGAGTTTACGGATAATACTTCTTGTCTGATCCAATTCGAATGGGAACTGATAGATAAATAGAAAAATGGGGTGAGAGATGAAACAAAAAATTGTGGCATTCTGACATAAATGGAAATCTCCACGCAGACATATCAATAGCTGTGTCTGCACATTTTCTCACTCACTCTATAGGTATAGTGTAATCGTTTGTCATACAATTCACTGTAAATCTATGAGTGTGCACTCCACGTGTGATATGTAACTCAATGCGATAGAGAAAAATAGAAAGTGGTGAAGAGGATAGATAAAATAGGAGAAAAAGTATGTGGATGGAAATATATTCGAGAGTATCTGATGGAGCCGCAGTCCACCACTCTTCCACTCTCTGCATGTACAACACGGTATGCATGTATAGTTGAAACGCTGCTCGCCGCTTGTTCACTCGAGATTAGAACTACTGCTTGAGTGTTGTGCATGTTGAATGGACACGGGCACATCTTCCTTTCACTGTAGCATCGCGCGCTGTTGTGTTTCTTCACTTTTCATGCTCTTGTAAGTATGAGGTGAAGCATCAAACATGAACAAATCTCTCACATGTCGGTATGTCAGAGAGTTTTTAAATGCTATGCATACATGAGGTGCTATTAATATTCTAGAATTTTTTATATCCCTTCTGTGTTGAAGGCGAGATAATACCGCTTGGAAATTGTTTTGTTGTGTGGAATTTTCCTGACATTGACTGATGGAAAATGTGATGAAATAAAAAGAGGTTGATTCTATTTGCAATACAAAACTAAATTGATTGATTGGAATACCGATTCCGGGAAAAAACATTCAATTGTCCAGAGTGATTCGATGCTACAGATAGAGAATGCTTCATATATGACATATCCTTAGCGTGATGATTTCTAGAAAATCAAGTTCAACTTAGAATCAGACAAGGACAGTTTTTTTCATAAAATTCATTCATGTATTTTCCAAATTTTTGGAATCCACCTGGGATTGAAAATTATCGCACATATTTCCACAAGCGATTGTGTGAGAATTGAAGAAATAGAGCGTTCATTTATCCGATGTTCAATACCACAACCCAACTTTCAGTTGATGCATCACGAGGATTGAGGTCGGATTAATCGTGTGATCGTTTTCGTTTTATCATTACCAAATTTTATTGCAGTAAATATGTCCGATTCCATCACAAAACGCTCGGATGCTACATCATATCCATATTTATATAACACCAATATATTTTTTTTCCACTCGTGAATTCAAGCATTCATTTCATTTATCCATCTATCTATTTATTCATTTGAACTTGGCTGTTCGTATTTCAGTATAGAATTACTTGGTACGCTCGTGCGAATGTCCGTGTGAATGTTGCGGTGTTGGTCGTATGGGCAGAAATGTATAGGATGAATCGGGCGCGTCAACCCCTTCATGCGTACACCGCTTCCGACCAATGACCCGTGCACAATTTTTGTACCTCAACTGGGTGGATGAATCGTTTCGTGTCGTCATACATTTGTCTCTCTCCCTCTATTTTCCACACTATTCCAATTTTTTTTCTATACCTATTGTCTCTCTGTTTCTCTATCTATTCATCCAGTCATTTGATACTGCGTCGGCGCGCGTGTTTGTTGTTGTGCGTCACCCAACATATACGATATTCACTCTTACAATCACACATCAAACCAAACATATTCACGCGTTGTATTCATCGTTGCGTACTGAGAATATTATTTCACTATTTTTCGGTGGCCGCACTCAGACTCTTTTGGCCATTCCTAATTTTTTTTCCATTTTTCCCCATATGTTTATCCAGAGATTCCACTTCAGAAACTTTCACGAGATATTCATAGATTTTATGTTTGTTTATTCACCTTATTTTCTCTATTTCCCGATTTCTTGAACGGATTTATTTTCTAGCTTTTTCATTCGGAAATCCTTTCTGTATCGTTCAGAAGAGAATCAGTGTGAGTGTGAGAAATTATTGGGATCAGTTTGAAGAATTCTTTCATCTTTGAATTGTTTTATCTGAAATTTGTTCCATCCACGTACACGGAGAAAAAATTAATGTAGAAATTACTGTGGTAACATAGTAATCCAGGACTATACTTTCAATATCTTCACTTTTATATTTGTATATCCCAAAAATTATAATTTACTCATGATTTTTTACAATTGAAACATAGTAATTCTTGAAAATGATTCCTGTAATAAATAGCAAAAATGAATTCTACAATGTGACATATGAATCGTTCCAATGCTGGCTCCTACAGAATACACTTCACGTTATCGAAAAGTACAATGTAACATAGTAAATTTTCCGTAAGCGCGAGTGAATAAGCACGTATGCTTTATGAGTGTAAAGAAGACAGAGTGCAATAAT
>JABMBR010005852.1:0-12885 GCA_018881525.1 Meteorus sp. PSUC_FEM 10030008
TATATATATATATATATGCACTATACTGTATTCGATTGTGTAACTCTTTCCCCTTCTTTAAATACGCACAGAATGAATGCAGTTGGCTTATAGAGAAAGTAAAACACGACATTTTTGCTCTCTATCAAATTGCACAGGCGCATATTGCACAATTCATGTTTAATACATGTTTATTGTATAGATATATTTATAATGAATAGGGGACATACTTGTGACACATGGTGTCAATACCCTCAAAGTAATTTATAAATCAAATCAAAAAACCCAACTGTTGTTTTCACAATTGCTCAGAAAATATTTCTAACATTAATTGCACCCTACGGCGAGCTTTCTAGATCGCTTGAAGTGATCCCGTCTATGAGTTTATTTCCAATCGGAACATTATCGAAACCCCGGGAATGGAAACCAATTAAGATGTGATATCATATGGATGAGCAAAGCGATGACTTCACTATATCTTTATAGAGTATTACCATTAGTGTAATTGACTCATAACAGATTATGTTCATACGTACGAGAATGAGATCTTGTATGAGATTGGAAATGCCTCTATTAGCAATTACTAAAAGTCTGGTAGCTGGTCCTGGAACTGCTTCTTCCACTTCATGACCTTTTCCAGTTGATGGTTGTCCATCGGTCGATTGACTCCCACTGCCTGCAACTAACTGTCGAAAAAAATAGACAGCTGTAATTTTGTTATTGACATTTGAGAGAATTGACCAACTAAAGATCAACTTCATTCTCGGATTGTGAAATCGAGAGTTTTGTGGGAAAAAAAAAAGATTTTCGTCAATATTGGTTGATATTCTCCTGGATTCATCACAATTCATGATTATTTCTAATATTTCCAGACGCTTAAAATCATTCAGAAAATTTTCTGGAACTTATGATGCAACAAGATGACTTCATGCATTATGACGATGATTTTTCGAGCTGGGTTTATTCCTCCAACTTATACATAATAAGGTAAGTGGAATCATTCGGGGAATAAAATTGTGGAAACTGAGCTCGTTTGGAAAGTGTATGGATTTGTTCTGCAGTTGATCGCGAAAATTACCCTGATAATGTCGAAGAGAAAATTGCCTGAGCCACCGCTGCTGCCGCCGTCACCGCCACTATTTCCTCCGAGACTGACCAATCTCTTGTTCCTGTTCTCCTCGTCGCTCACTTCGATATCGTCCAACGGAGTCAATTCGGATTCCACTGCTTCGTTTGCTGCTGGTTGAATATCTTCGAATGCCACGCGAACTTCGTTGTTTTCTGAAGCTTCGACGTTCATATCCTGGGGTGCCAGATACCCCCCTTGATACATGTTCTGAAATCAAACGAAAATGCACGATATTGATTTTGATTCAATTGAAATTGTACACAGGTAGATTACACAAAAATTTATCGTTTAATTCACAACCATTAATTGATGCATTGAATATGTTTTGGAAAAGTTATACATCTATTGATTTAATTTCGTTTCTCATCGGACCAGAAGTGTTCCATTCACAGGAACAAATAAATGTGATGCAGATCAGCCTCGCTTTTTACAATGTTCTCAATGACAAAAGCCATCGTTCGATCGTCCATTGATCTTTGCACGACGTTAAAGATGACATTGTCTGTGATGAATAATAGACAGGAAAAGAAAGTTCATGAAGAAATGAAACAATCCACCATGGTCGCAACGTAGATGACGAAGAATAGAAGAAGAGTCTCAAATAAAATTTGATGTGAGAAGAGTAATGATGCCACTGCCAATGCCATGTTTTGTTTTCTTTGCGAAATTAAGATGATGGAAAATAACGAAACAATTCGACCTTCGCTAGCGACTCCATCCGAAGGTGATAATTGTACAGAGTTGGTAGAGATTGTAGTTGTTGTCGACACATTGCTCTCGTTCTCATCATCAGGTGAAATAGTTGGTAATGGTAATGATACTTTGTTATTGTCTTCCATCTTCATATTATCTGTTTGACTTTTTTTATTATCATCGTCATTATCATCCTCATCGTCAGTGGGAACAGCAATAGTTACAGTGGATCCATTGTCGTTATTAGAGTTTTTCCCACCAGCATTTCCACGTGCACCACCAAGTATACTTTGAATGACCGTCGGTCCGAGTGCTCGTATCACCTCAGCGACAATCATGTTGACTTTTTTTTCAATCATCTACAAAATTATTCATTTTACTTTCTATATAGATTTGTAAAACTAATTTTCTTCCCTTCAGGTGCATTGAACTTCTTGTTATTGATCCAATGGAATCAATTATCAATCTTCTCTTCTATCAACTTGTGCAGGGATTCCACAAACACGTGGTCGAATAATCGTGACTGATGCATCATATTGCGAACAGAATTCTCTCACCTTGGAAATATCGGGGAATAATTGTCGTAGAATTCCTATAGTCCTTTTGGATCGATGTGATGTTTCACTGTTATCATCCACCATTGTCAATTGGTCTAATGTCTGTGTTTAGACAGAAGAGAGAAAAATAGTAAACAAAAGATGAAGCGTCTGAATTATTGAAACGAGCACTTTCCATTGAGTATTGATTGTCAAAAGAAAGTGTCTGGGTGGTACTTGTGACAAGATACCATGCGCCTGTACACACACGTTCAGGCAAGTGAAAGTGCCGATGCATATCAGACGACATAATATACTAACACACATGGATGTGTGTATGACGTAGCTAAAGAGCGAGTAATTCTATTCACGCGAGAAATTTCGTTGACGGTGTCGAAGGCAAAATTGACGATATAAAATGCATTGAAAATGGAATCCTCACCGCATTTGCTATGCAATATTTATAACGGATCGTGAGTACGTGATAGAAATTATGTTGAACTGTGACCACACAATGAACAGTTATTTCGAAAAATATATATATATTCATTTGTTAACTTTTCATCATGTCATTATGAAACTAATTTGAATATCCGAACTTACCAAGGATTTGTAATTATCGTTTTGAACGAATGGAAGTGAGTTGGCTAATGCAACCAGTCCAGCAGCCACCAGAATAATCATTATGGACCTCATGGTCAGCACCTTGAGAACGAGAATTTTGTCACTGATTAATATCACCATATAAAGCAAAGGAAATATCTACTGAAGTATTTATGATCACCACAGTTTCACACATTGCAAATTTACTAATATACTCTCATGTCATTTGATTTGTAGATTATGATTGCAAGTAATATTGAAAAGATAAGAAGCTAAGACCGAAAGATTTTTCAAATTCATTATCATCATTAAAGAAACTCACCGCGTAAAATAAACGAAAAACGACGAAAAAAAGACACCGAAAACTCAAAACTACTTTCTTCCTACTGTTACTCTGGTCTTTAGGAGCTCGCGTGCTCCTCCACTCTCAGTCTCTGTAACTGTTTGCATGTGACGGCGGATAGTGAGCGGCTTTTATTAGCAGGAGGGGCCGGTTTTAAACCTCCACTTCCAATGTTTTACTTGTAATATCGTGGAGACGTTGTTTGGAGGCTGGAGAGATGGATGAAGAAGGAGTGAAATGTTAAAAAAAAAAGAAAGAAAATAAAAAAGCGCGTCATGTACCACTTATACTCCTATCAGGTGTTTACTGTTCTCAGCAAAGAAGAGAATGATATAAACCATTAGAAGATTTATTTCCTCCATATAAATTTAAATTGTTCATAGCCTTTTGAAGTGGATTATGGCAATGACCTAATAACCTTCGTTTTACTATCATCATCAGTACCAAAACGGAGTATAATGGCTACATCATTTCACAATTTTCAACAAAATTTATGATGTCTTTCTATCAATTGTAGAGAATATATTCTCCAGTGAAATTTCTAAATAATTGATGATAGTTACAGACAAACAGTTAAACGCCTTCTCTTTTCGTACGTGGAGAGTTTAACTCATATTTTTCTTCATTGGTAGTATCAGGATATTCACATGTTTTTTTTTTTTTTTGGTTGATTTATTCGATACCGTGAGAAGAATTGTTATTGCGATATGTTGTTTAGATACGTTAGTGAATACTTTGATTTTATTCCTCAACCGTTTTTGCGTGTTTACCATTCTAAGATAAAAATAAAATAGCGCAAGATCATATAATTATATTCCAGTATTCTCAGAATATAAGACAGAAGTGATAGGTGTAATCTCGGTGAGGTGCAACGTCGAGTATTCCATGTTCGTTGCTAATTGATGAGGAGAATAGACAAATTGTACAGTACACATTTTCTAACATTGCTTTATGTGATGACAGAATAGTAAATTGGTTGATGAATCAATCTATCCCAAGTACATTTTCATGGACCACAACACACCTGTCATTGTGACTACGTGAATGTTGTTGACCTTGCGATGAATTAATATTCATTATGAGCTAGATCGATTATGAAAAAAAAAGGAAGGAAAAAAGAAGAGATAAAATACCATTATAAACCGCGATATCAATTAAATGAAATAATCTTTCATCATTCACGAATATTCCGTAATTAAAAGTGAAATCGACCTGATTTGTCAAACGTATACAGAGTTATCCAAATAATATTTATTAATATTGTACCAACCAGGATTTGAGTGATCTCTCACACGTCAATGTTTACACAGCCATTCACCAGTCTTCAGAAGCAAATGCCCTTCCATACTACAGTTTTTTCGATTGACAAGAGTATGAATAACCAAATAACAGTAATGAAGCGGAGAATGTTTATTTGAGGTTAGAAAGACCGGTATTGAATCATTGATTTACTTGATCACAGTTCTTCAAAAACATCTACACGATGTATTCACATTTCCTCCATATTATATAATGAATAAAGTGAAACATGAGCAATTAGAAGAATTGTACGACTGAATTGATAAGTCGTTCGAATATTATATACACAGGAAATTCAGTGATGGAATTCCTGAACAAATTATATACACCAATCATTTCATTTATTCGTTTATGTCATTTTATATATGAATATCTGTCATTCAAAAATATCAAAACGAATTAAATGATGAAAGCCAGAGACGGTCACAAATATCATTGAACAAACAGAATGACAGACAGAAAGGACATTCCCATGATTATGAATACATATTTTGATGAACAGGAAAATTGTATTGGGGATATATTTTGTTAGGTAAGAATATGTGGACAATTTGATACGCTTGTTTGCACTTGAAAGGCAAGAAAAATATGAATATACACATGATGACGAACGATAAATATCTTGACATCATTGAAATATGTGAGAAAAAAAATGTATAATGAGTCCAATGAAGAATCATTGGATTACTGAACTTTGTTACCTCACACAACAAATGTATATTTCATATAGAATTTTTTTATTTGATATATTATATCAGCATTTTCCCTTCAGCAATAATTCCGGTTCATCAATACAAACATTGTTTAACTCGTATAAATGAGGATATATTGTAATATTACGTGAAGTTAGTCATTTGTGACAACGGAAATAGATTTGTGGCTTGTCGCCGTATTTCTGCCCCAAAGACTATCGACATTCTATTATAAAGAAACTATTACAAATGGAAAATGAATGCATTCGAGCGTGATGTCGCACAGGAAAAGCGTAAGGGCTCTTATTATGACCACCACCTGCATGCGAATTTACATCCTATAAAAGCTGCAGCTCTTTTTTTTGCCTTCCAGATTGATATTCATACGTGAACGTAGCTGTGTCTAGTGTACAAGGAATAATATACAATAATCACGCGATCAAGATATAAAATTAAATTGGATAGTTAAATAATTTTAACAATATCAAAAATGCAGGAAAATGTGCAGATCCAGTGTCTTATCCTCATCATTTTCTTCATTTGTGTTCATTTCATCTTAGCTTTACCAACGCCGAATAATAATGTGACGAATCCTAGACGTAATCGTTCACCGTCTGATTTTGTGGAAATTAAACTGCCATTGAATATTACAACAACACAAGAGTTAGTTGATTGGATTAAAACTGCGATGCAATCTATGGCATCAAAGATTGATATCACTCTTGCATCAGCCGACGAGACAACTGCTAATCGAGAATCATCAGCATCAACGATTAGAAGTACCAAGTCTAGAAATGTAGACAATCTGTCTAAATCAAAGGATAAATCATCAACACGTAACACAGTCATTGATATTGATGGTCCTTGGTTCAATGGTGGCAATGACATCCTCTCACCGTTAATTAATGCTAATGCATTCCTTCCATTGGTTGTTGGTAACACTGCACCAAGATATCCTTTGAATGATTTAACTAAATATCTGTACAATAATAACAGAGGCAAATTGAACAATACTCCTGACACAAATACGATACAGATGCAAGTTGAGGAAGTACCGAATAAACCTACGTCCCCAGTATCTTCAAATATTCTCAGAAACCCGAAGATATTCAATGCAACAGAACTGTTATCACGAGGTCCAGGTCCATTTTCAGTTCCATTTGAAGCCTACATCACAATAACTCGTGAACCATCAACAGTTGACGATGGGCAACCGAATTCACCAACGACTCCAGTGACTCGTGACCCATCCAATGATCATTTTCCGTACTTTCAGAAAAAACCAAATAACCATAAAAAAGAATCAATGAAAAAGAAAAATCCATCACATTCACGATTTCAAAATCCAACGAGACAGCAAATTGCGGTTTTAGGTGATATATTGAAAAGATTGGGGTTGACTAGGAAATTAACGACTAGGCCAAAGATTCAAGCCGCCGCGACGACTCCAACTGTTGCAACAGTTAAACCAAATGATAAATCACGCGGACAATTCATACCGCAACCTTCGTTTGACTTTGAGGATGTACGTATGGTGATGAATCATTCGAATAAGTTGAAATCAACTATGTGCAACATTGTCAGAGTTGTTTTACCAAATATGTTGAATTGTTTCCATAACCCGTATTTATTTATCGTTATTGTGATTTTTTGCATAATACATATTTTTCATCGACACAATTTTTATTGAAATTGTATACAATCGCTGTCATTGATCTTTTACTCGTGTGGATTAAGCGAGAAATCTCTTGTTGAGCCACAAGCTGTCACATTCATAACGTTACGCAATAGCTACCTCATCATCAGGCTTGACATACTGATGTGTTCATGCGTATGCAACTAAATTATAATCATTTGTTTCATTCTTTCTATTCAAAGAATCACATGTTATTATTGCCAATTTGTTGTCATCACTTTCCACATTGAACGAACCGTCGTTTTTGTGCACAAATTTATGTTCACTTTTTTTCTTCTATTTCTGTTCATTAGTCACCACCAAGATTACTGAATCAATCACAGCGTCAAGAATTTGATGATGATGGCGATGATGACGACGATTATGATGGGGACGAACCAGAAGGTTCACTTGGATCTATCACAGATCTTCTACCAATTGCAATTCCAATTCTTGAAGATTTGAGCAGGGTGAGAATGATATTTTGTCGTTTGATTCTCTTCATTTTTATTTCATATTCATTATGAACAGAATGATAGATTTATGATTGAAATTCTTTTCCCGTTTCAGCCGGACAGTGACATAGATATAGTCGCATTGCTTGAATCGGTCATTCCTCTGGTTCAAGGACTTCTAGAGGTGAAATAAATTTATGATGTTATGGTAAGAGTTGATTGTGAACATAAATTTCGATGAGACAATAATTTATTTCAGCCGGATGAGGATGGAAATGGTGGTATTAAAGACCTTCTAGATGTGATCGTGCCAGTTATCACGAAGATTGTCAATGTAAGAGGCCATTAGCACTCACCGAGAGAGCAAATGAAAGAATAAAAGAAAAAACATTAACAAATGACACACTACGAATTTTTTTCTCTTCATCACAGGGTCCGAATGGTCAAGGCAGCGATATTGGAGCAATCGCAGGCCCAGCTATTGGTCTTCTAGTCCCTTTCATTGGACCTGTGCTAGGTCCCATAATTGGTCCACTCATACGAACCATCAGCAATGTGAGTCAATAACTCGCATCTATGAAAAATCGATGAAGTACACTTTTTAATTGAACTATCAATTATTCTCTCCAGCCTCCAACTGAAGGTTCTTCCCTAGCAGCATTGGTTACAGCCATCGCGGGACCTCTTAGTACGGTAATTACTTATGACTTACTATTTCTCAACAAAATATAAAAGCGTAATGTCCAATAAAATCGCGATTATTTATGAACGTGTAATAAATTGCATCAATATTGTTATTTCAAAACTAATTACAAAAAAAAAGTGAGAGTAGTCATATTAGCATTTTTTTTGTAATATGTCAAATTCACTTCATTTGCATTCCCACATATTATTCTAGCCAGTTGAGCCGAGTGGAATGTCACCTCTGTCAATCTTAATAGCTGGAACAACCGCAGCACTGCTCAAAGTATGTAAATAGAATTAACGACAGAAAAAAACATTAAAATCTCATTCGGTAATATTTCATATTTATTGTTGATTGTTCTCAAGGAATTGAAACCTGGCGTCCCTGGTGGTTCAGATATTGGTGCATTTGTTAGCGCAATCCTAGCTGGTGTAATCTCTGGTGCAAGCGCTGGACTCAGTGGTGGTTCTCAAGGTTCCGAGGACAGTTCTGGATATGGATATGGCCCTTATGCAGTCGTAATAATATGAGACTTCATTTCAAACCATACAAAAAAAATTTTCAGCAAAATCTATGTGAAAGAATTTATGATAATTCATATTTATTCACAGGACCTGCAAAAGCCAACCGCCGCAGGAACAGTCAATAATGATTTCACTGGAAGACCATCACCTGGACCACCACTCAACAGTCCTTTCAATATTGTAATTACTTTCTCTTCAACACCTCAACCGTCAACCATCATCAATAACCAATGCATTCATTTTTTTTTCTACTCAGAATATTTTTTTACATATCATTAAATATGATTTATTGATAATTGGATGATTTCTAGGTACGGCCGACCAATCCATCAAGCACAGTGAATATTGGATCCACTGTCAGACCACTGCCATTAAATCAGTCTCCAAGACCTAATCATGAACAACAATACGCAAGACCTGGTCCCGCATCCTACGCACAACGACCGCAAAGTTATATGCAACCTAATGGTCCTGTACCTGCAGCTGCAACAAACGCCAACGGCGGTTCTAGTTATCTCCCTTATGGATCTGTAAGTAATAAAAAATCCACCACAATGCATATTTCATATACTGTTCGTTTAATTTCTTGTAAAATGAAATTCAAATCGCAATGTGTCATTTCTCAATCCACTTTCTTCTTTTCAGACCGCAGTTCCTGCAGCCTCAGTGAATCCATTCTCATTGATTGCAATGACAGCACAAGATATTTTAGGTGCTGGACTTCAAGTTGTATCATCATTCGTCAATGTAATATTTGGGCTTATTGGTGGATCATCATCATCATCAGAAGAACCTAAACCAACTTATGGTCCACCTTCTGGCCCATATAACTATGCATCTGGTTAAACTGCTAGTGCCTGTCGTAAAATTATCTGTTACGATGTACAATAACAGTGAAAAGTATCTCAATAGTCAGACATCTGTTGCGCAACATAGCTGAGGGGACCCTTTTACATAGAACGCACAGGGGAGAATTCTTCCGGTTCGAACTTGTGTTCTCACTTCGCTTATGTATCCCGTTATGGATGAGTGGTAACATGGTATCAATATACATACAAATATGTGAATATACTGACACACAAATGAATGTTTTATGGTTGTCTGTATGTGAACATACTCTTCAACATTCTGCTGAAGCGTCGCATGATTGCTGACGTGGAAAATATAACATTGGTGGTTCCGGGTGATACCCGGAAGTATTCACAACATTTTTACTAGGAGAAAAACAGTTCAATATCAAATTTTGTTGCGTTATTATTCCATATCAAAAATACTAATGCAAATATATTGATAGTTGTGTATTCAGGCTGTACCCTCCATTACGGGATCGTTTAGTTACGCATTTATTTACAAATAGTGAATGTTATATATTTTATTAATAATAAATGGCGTCAGTGGTATTACAAAATTATATACTTTCATCAAATATTTATCAGTTCCAATCCTACTGACTTTCTCACGAATCTCATTATGATTTTTTTTTTTTTTTTCATACTCATTTCTCATGATTTATTTATTTATGCGTACATTTACGGTTACAAGTTTTGTTTCTTTTTTTCCTTTCTTCTCGTAATTTTTTTTTTTTCTATTTTATCAACACTTATACGATGATGAACATCTCTATTTATTTTATAGTATTGACTGTTTGAGTTAATGAAACACAATATGGTGAGAGATAAGTGATGAACTGATGAGAGTCACGACGGAAGTGAAATGAACATTCCTACCATTTGCTATACGCAATTATACTTCCGGAAAGTATATTCAGCTTGATGTCTTGTTGGAGGAGAAAAAAACAAAGTCGTGCATTTATATTTACTGCTACTTATTATATTTATTATGTTCTACTTATTATATTCGCTGTTTCCCATTTTTCTCAATTGCAATGTTTGAACTTTTGTGAATATACAGAATTTGCATTTGTTCGTGGAACAAAAAAAAAGCCATGCTATAAATTTCACGTGGATTTATTATATAAACACAGATAATATAAATAATTTCAAAATATTGCAGAATATCTTCAGAATTTAATGAGAAATAATTTATCAATAAAAGTGAGAGCATGCATTAATAAAAGAGAAAAAAAAAATCTCATCTATCGTGTCTTCACATACTCATGAATTTAATAAAATGGCTTGATAAATTGTTTATAAATAATATCAATAAATACTTGCATCTTAAAATGTCTTTTAGATGCGATCGTGTGAAGGTAAACGAGAGAGGAGAGAAGAATCCACTGACCTCTTTAGTTTTTATAACTTATTTTTTGCTTCACCAACTCATTGAAATCGTCTCTTCGATTCACTATAATAGCTGCAACACACACGATAACAACATCAGCAATTTGAATTATTCGTTGCAGGATTTCTCTCCCAATCAATCATATGAAAAAATTCATTAGTATATCTATGAAGAAAAAAAAATTCCTTTTTCTCTACATTCAGACATTTTCTCTCCCCTCATAATTCACCATATAGAGATTGTACAATTTTACAATTTTTTGTCCATTCCAACGGACAACTTTTATATCAATCATAATTATGTATGCAATTATTGTTTAATTGATTATCCATTTTTTTTTCTATTGAATCAGTGCAACAATTATATGTCTTTTTCAACTGTCTATTTATTTGAATAGGTAATAATAATAAATTAATACATTTACTGTGATTATGTGTCTAGCTGTGGGCGCCAGACATCAAGTCTTGTATTAACTTGAACGATTGCAAAATCATGATTGTAATAATTGGAACACACGTTATATACATGCGCTGTGTTCACAAGTATATAATGCAAGAGTAAGATAGAGCAACACCTTCGACCGCTCTGGAAAATCACCATAATACATAACAAGGAATATCAAATATGATTTTATTTATTTATTTTTTTTTTTCATTCCTTTTTTTTTGTGTTCGCCGCATTTTTTTTCTCATTACTTCACCGTAGATCAAGAAGTTTCAATATTAATTAAAAATGTTTTTATATTGTAGGGAAGAGAAGATTGTTACGACCTCACGAGTTGCTGAAGGACTGAGGGGAAAAAAAAATGAGAAAAAAAAAAATTAGATAAACAATATTTACGCATCGACTTGCAAATCACGCTCTAGAATTCCAAAAATTACAAACATTTACTATTTTACGTGTCGACATGAATGAGTGGATGAATAATTGTTGATGTGAATGCAATGACGAATGTCATTTTGTTGATTTGTCTTGGTCTTCATTGATTGTCGTTCGAACCTCTCACAGAGGCATTTGTGAAAAGTGAAAGGTCGTGACAAATGACATGTAAAAGAAAAATTGCATTGGTTAACAGATTCATTGAATGAAAAGAGAAGAAGTTGAAAGAAAACAATTGAAATAATGAAAGATCTAATGAATGCTTGCGCGCAGTCTGAATGACAAGGTCGAAGGTCTTGGGCGTTCTCTTTCACCTCTAAATTTTCATCTTCTTCCATATCTCAACAGCATCCAACAACACCTATCAACACCGTTGCATAATATCATTGTATATTGACTTTCACATTATATTATCCAAGAGGAAGAATGAAAAGACATCGTAACAGATGAAAGTAACGTAGAAGTGTGACAGAATAAATACAGAGTTCAAAGTTCAACGACACATTACTTTAATCAAAATGTTTCAACTGAAAGGTAAAAGTTCATGTTAAAAATTAATGTAATAACAATCACAAAATGTTCAATTCAATAAATGAAATGAAAATCATTTTTTTTTTTTCATTCGCTTTTTACCCTCCTATTTTTTAGTGCGGCCGATCAAAGAGCAAAATGTTTCAAGAGAACGCACGCCATATCGCACAGTGTCAGACTGGAGAAAGTAGAAATATTTATTTGGGTTATTCAGTGATTGTAACGAACGACGACCCACACAAGGGTACATATATTCGTAAATGTATACATAAAATATATAAAAGAGAGAAGTTACGTAAAAATTATAAATAGAAAAGTTTATGGGGAAAAAAAAAAAATTCGATGCTCTGTAATGAACTCGATGAACAAAATGCATAGAACGATTTTAAAAAATTAACAATACGTAAAGGTGTGGAAAAACTTGCGTGATTTGAATTTTATATAGAGAAATGAATTTTTTTTTGTTACTCTATCGTTAACGATGACGAAAGAATTTATTATAGAAAGACTAATTATTATAGCAACGCGTCCAGGCGGGGCAATGATCGATCGACAGATCGAACTCTACAACACTCTCTTTTACGCAATATTAACACATACATACAAATATTATTATATTAT
>JABMBR010005853.1:0-12882 GCA_018881525.1 Meteorus sp. PSUC_FEM 10030008
ATATATATTTATATTTTCAACTCTCTCGTCTGTTTCATTGCCAAACGAATCCAACCACGAATAGCATACGCATTTTAAAAACATCATGGCCGTTGCCGTTTTACGCTTTTAAGTCCTTTAAGTGAGAGAGAACAAGCGAGAATGAAAAGAGAGGGAATCGATGTGGGTGGTCTTGTGTGTTCCTTCTCACCTAATATTCTCCATTCAACCATTCTTTTTCACATTAACTCACATGCACAGCTGCCAGTTTGTCCCCAAACATCACCATTTCAGCCTTTCAACGCAGACACAAATAATTATGATGAAGAAAAACGAAGATATTATAAAAACACACATTCCAGACGTATTTTCCATCCTTTCATTTGGTATCTTTTACAAATGCTCATCAATCAATTAGATATTCAATGTGAATGAAGAGTGGGAATTTGCGTATATATTCGAATTGTAATACTTATATACCTCACACATATTTCAGCCTATTCTTTGAGTTTACATTTCCTGAACGATTTTGTACATATTGCTCTTAGACAATTCTTTTCTGAATCCCAGCACGATTGTACATCTCAGAGCTTTATCAACTCCCCGAGGGACCGTTGTCGTCATTTCTCTCCGTTTTCTCTCTATACACTCACCTCACTTTTCTCCCTCTTACATTCATATATCGTTAAATATAGATATATACACGTATGTGTACGAAACACCCGCGTAGCCGCTGTTACTCGACTATACGTTTATGACTCTCCGAATCCCAGAGGTATTTCGCATTTATAAACATTCTCAACGTCTCGATCTACCCCTTGTCTTTAACTTCAACTGTAATCACATTGCGGTCCTGCTATTTCAACGTCGGTGCAAACCTCCGCGAGAATTAAATTAACGACTTGGCACAATTGTTGATTAATTAAGTTGAGAACAACATCCAGAAGAGATTCGTATCAACGTGTAGCCAATTGGGAGTACTTTTATATGAATACAAAGACCAAGTACCTAGAAAAATTAGAGTTCACGTTTGGATGATGTGGATGAAACAGATACATATTCTCCCCATTATTACGGTAAAAAATCTCAGGTGCGATAATGTCGATTTTTGTTCAACATGAACGCTTGTTCAATGCTCTGACAATGAATTTATATTGCTCCTGCTCTTTATTATTATTGTCATACGGTTAATTTGTATTCCCCACGTTACGCTGCCTTACATGTATCATTATAAGAAGTACATAGTCGAGCGTATTTGTAATGGAAATACCAATTCGATAATAAGAGGAATAGAATTCAACAGCATGTTTGCTAGATCAGAAACATTGATGTATGCTGATTGAAATCTGTTATCTATAACGGATTGGCAATGATTTATCGTTCGATATCGTATATGGGATGTAATAATAATTAGAAAAAAGTAAATAATAGATTACTTCATGATTCTCGTACGTGAAATATAAATATATAAACTGTCGACGTTTTCATATGGGTTGCACCTGAAAAACCCGTTGGATAAGATCAACACGGCACTACATGACCGCATATGTGATTCATTAACAGTTGAAAGTATTACCACACTCTCACGTAAATGGCATAACTTGTAAATGTGTCCATATGCAATAATGGAATTGCATCTCGTAACAGTGCACATAAACCATTGCCATGTTTATGAAATGCATATGTATTTTCATCATTTGATGCATAACGTTTATTTGTATAAGCAATTATTATGTGGATATCCATAGTGCACACCTATTCAATAATATACTAGTACTACGTTTTATGTATCTGTTAACATTTGTCCATAATATTATTGTGTGAATTATCACTAACTATTCCCAAGTATGTAATTAACTTACACGTTTGTCACATCTAATTCTATTGACGTAAACGACAGATAAAAATTTGTTCTGCTGTGAATTTTACGAGTACAAAGATGTGAGATAGAATAGAACAAACTTATTAATTTAATCCACTGCGTTTTATTGGTACACCGAATTTATTTTAGTCGCAATAATATTTCTGACATTCTAAGCAGCCATTACAGTGATACTCACTTGAATTTCTCACATTATCAGCGAATAAAATTTAAGAAAAAATAGTACTGAAGATATTCTGAGAGTCGATGTGGTTATTTTTTTCGTGTGTACATGTACTTGCAGTTAATTTGTTTATCTCTACCTATTTGTCATGTCGATCAGTAATTTTTATGGAAATACTTTCGGTCTTCTCTCTCTTTGCCAAATAAGGCAACTTTTCCATCCACGTGCACGGGCAAATTGCCACAGTACAGAAAGGGTTAACGAGGCTATTGCTGCGGTGCGAATCAACGACAAGCGACTGTATAGAAGAAGGAAAAGGCATTGCACGCTAAACAAGATCGTCTTAAAATCACGTTGGCAATTCTTGCTAACGAGTTTCGTTCGGTAGGTAACGACTGCTTGAAAATTTTAAATACATGTTTATAAACGATCGCACCGGATGGTACACGTTACCAGACACAGAGTATCTCTATGGCTATTTAATGCATTTGATGATAAGTCACGCTAAAAAAAGTCAAACAATTTCAATTCTCCATCAGCCGTTTCATAAAAATCCCAAAACTTACATTTCTGTATTTAATGCGATTGCCTAAGTGGCGTGTCGCACTTGTGAAGTTTATTGAGATAAACGAGATACTTAACTTGGCTCATTGAATTAAGTCAATGGACTTTTGATGGTCAGTTCTATGTATAAATTTACAATGGCTTCGGATTATTCATGTAATGCGAAGAGACGCGAAAAATTGAAAGACAATGACCCGTCCAGAAAGAGTTAAATGATTATCGAAAAATATGGAAATCTGCAAGTGATCCTCCTCGTGCGAAGTGAAGGTAATTTGTTGTGTACTGATTCTACGAGATCATAAAAACGGTGTACGCGATCCCTCTCATATTCCCTTCACTCTCAATCAGTGTTTTATATTCTACGTAAAGTTCTCACTCTCATTCTCTTTGTCGGTGATACTATACATACTGTGTGTTCCGCTTCACATGTCCATATGAATGTACGACGGCAACAAACGCGTGAACTTTTACTGCCCGTCCGATATAACACACACAGCAGTTGCTGACCTGGGTTAACGCCCGACGCAAGACGCACAATGCAACATTGTTTTCAGGTACAGTTGGTTACGCGCCGTGTACTTTCGCCACTTGGCGTTATGCCCTGCCGGAACTCTGGATTGTTGGGGGAC
The DNA here is from genome assembly GCA_018881525.1 of Meteorus sp. PSUC_FEM 10030008. Lineage (NCBI taxonomy): Eukaryota > Metazoa > Arthropoda > Insecta > Hymenoptera > Braconidae > Meteorus > Meteorus sp. PSUC_FEM 10030008. The sequence goes on from JABMBR010005853.1 coordinate 3,218, forward strand.
GAAACCGGCGAATGCTCGTAACAGGTTACACTGCATTATGTGCATCAGATCATGAACTAAAAACATGAAATTACGCGAGATTTATACTCTGACTGATTTAGATCCCAGCATTGAACCATATGACGTTTTATTGTCTCGCAACGTGGCTATTTTACTGGGTTTTCTCAGGCTGCTGATTCTGAAGCCACATTTCAAATTGCAATGCTCGCAATGCTGGATGCATGTATTTATCTGCATGAGAGAGAATAGAAGTGGCGGAGATTGAGCGATAAAAAAGAGTGGTGAGTGTTAATATGAATATGTCGTAGATATATTTTTAGGAAAAAGAAAAGAAACAACTTCCTGTCGCGTCTCATGCTCAATCTACGACAAGATGTGATATTCATTTGGGTCCTTTATATGCAAGGGTGCGACTTCTTTGAATAATCCCATACGTTTCGCGTGACCTAACGGTTGGGCTCTCAAAAGAAAGGCCCCAGTTAGTCTACAGTCATAAAAAAAAAACAAAATGCATCGCACACTTTCATGTGTTCATCTTTAAGCGTATGACATGTGCTAACTAAAATGTTGAAATATGTGATGGAATATTTTCACAGTATATCCGATTATGAATCTAGTAACCATTATAAGAACATGAGAAATATATTCATGAGTTACTTCAATCATTCGTTTAAAAATATATAATTAATTACATTCAAGTGTTTTTACCACAGAGCATTGAAATCACATAAACGTGTAATATGGTGCGCATATTATCATGGGACTGTTGACTAGCATGACAGACTTGTCCCTGGCCTATATGTTGCAGAATACTCTCTCTCTCTCTTTCTCTATCCGTTGTTGCACAACTGTACTATCGATGTATAGTAGAGCACATGAGGTGGGACTTACGCTATGTACTTTTATGTAATCCACAACGTCGAGTTTACAAAAGTGCAAGGCGCCTACATGAACACATAGTTTATCTCTGATTACTGTTCATAAAAAATTTAATATGATCACATTTAAGAATTCTAGGATAGGTATGAACGTACGTCATCGTATATGCAAATGCCATAGTTAAGTTTGAATATTATCTTGGTAGTGACTTCATGAAGAAATGTTAACTGCTAGTCAAATAGACTTGGTATGTGAATTTGGATACTATGCAAGTGATAGGATTGATCAGGAATGAATGTTTCATTATCTCAAGAAGCTAAAGTATATGTTTCTTAGGATGTAGAGCGCAGGGACGCTAACCCCGAAGAACCATCGTGTTATAGTAATAATAGAACTCCGGGAAAAAGCGCATATGAGAAGGGAACGACTCACCGTCGCGAGAAGTGGCTCGTAAATGATGAAAGCCACGGGGTTCATGTTGTATATATATTATACACATATATGTATACACATGTACCCATATTTAACGATTGACTATTTATAATTCTGAACGTGACATATCGGCTATTTGTTGTGCGTTGTACGCACTACAAACGTTCTGAATTGCTGTTCAACATCGAGCAACACTAGAAATTAAGCGTGTCGACGCGAAAATCTACATCTGTTTACACCATAAAATTTGCCTTTGAAGTAAAAACTTCTATGAATTTTCATGTCATAATATTGGAGGTGACATTACATAATTGTGTACGAGAAGTTTACCAAAATTCTCAGGCTTATTTCGAATTCAATCGTTACTTCGTGCTGTAATATATAGTGGATGTTTTAGCCCTGTCTAAACGCAGATCCGGAGTTGGAGCCAGCGGTTTGCCGCACGGAAGGTCAACGCACCTCGGCCAAGGACACATTCTAGCCCCGCACACACAAGACACGCGCGTATGGCTATTCGGGCCCCACCATGCGCTGTTGGGGTCTGCTCACGTGCGCGCGTGCGCCAACTCTGGCCCCGAGAAAACGGCATCCAACATATTCAATCTGTGAGATTCAATGCACATGTGCGTTGATGCATACATGTTACAAGTGAACAATTCACCTTCAACTCGTCACAACAGATTGTAGGATGTCACTGCTATCATTCGAGTTTGTCATCCTAACACTCTTACTTTCATGATATTCCAACATTGCGAACTCTCTTTTAGGTCTATGAAAAACAATTGGCTACATTCAGTTTTCTGACCTGATCCAATTCCTTTTGTTTAGTGTGTGTTGTGGATAATCCTGCATGCTTGAACATGATTGTCCAGAGACATTACGTACGAGTCTTCATATAATTGCGTTGATGATAGAAGTGAATGTTTGCCAAGAATTGGAAATTATGGATAATATATCGTTAGAAATTTTGCTTTGGGATAAATGTTGGGAGCAATTTGGAAATGTGTGCAGTTCTATAGTGGCAAACGAATAATTCTTTTGTCTCTTGTTCAATGGTGAACTCTAAACCAAGTCTGCAAAGAACTAACCGGGAAAAACAAAAGGAAGGTAATGACGAAGACGGAGGTGCAAGCGGAACGAGCGAGAGCACATAGAAAACTTTGACAAACTGCACCACCTCCCTATCACGAAGTATAAATAATGTATTGGATGAGGTTACCAGCGAGTGAGAATATAAAGCGAGAGATGGGATTGCTACGGTGAAAGATGAAAAAGATTGGAAATTCTGCGTAACACTAGATAGTGGATAGATTGTGCTGGGTGGAATGGAGAAAATAGAAGGGGAGACTGTAAAGAGGAGAAGGAAAGGTGGTGCAGACGTTGGGGGAATGTAACAAGCTATACAGTCGAGGGAATATAAGGGTGGAGGATCATGCAAATGAGAGAAATAATTGCTCGAGAGTAAAAATTTCCGATTTTTGTTTAAACCAATCCATCTTAGTCAGAAAGTCAATTCTACACCTTGAATGTGGGTGGGAGATGTGGATAACCGGTATGAAAACTAGGCGAATAATTCCAGAACGAGTGAGATTTCATTGTCGTTCGAAGATAGAGAATTTACACTCCACCATTGATCTAAATAAAGAGATCTCCCTGTACATTCAGGAATCTCAGTCTGATGTGATGAAATTATCACAATCCCCGGCATCATAATAATTATAATTGTTATCATCATCTGTTTTGTAATTCCAATGGTGGGTCGTGTATGGAGAAATTATTCACCAATGCATCCTACTGAAAAGAATATATATTTTATCCGTGAGACTAAGGTAGGATCCAAGGATTCGAGATACACCATATATACGTGATCCTCTTCTTCACAATTTTCTATCCTACTTCTCCGCTTTCGCTTCTCCTTCGTTGGGGCCTGCCTGAGGTAATTGCACCCTACCAAGGCCGACAGCTGATGCAGCAGTAACAGCAGCAGCAGCATCAGCACCAACAACACACAGTTGTATACATCGACATAGAGCGAGTCCATTTCCTGCTCACTCTGTGGTTGAAGATGACCCACGTGCGTGAGCAGGTAGGTGAAGTACCTCCCGTTCAATACCCATCCTTGTTATAAACAATTACTTGTCAATGTATATTCTTGCCTGTTTGTGATCCCATGGCCAAATACCGACACATTTTTTGACATATTTGCAAACAGACAGAACATTCAGAATATTGTTCCATTATACAGGATGTCATTGATCTTCTGACATTCAAAATCATGAAAATTGTGAATGATGCAAGACTGGATTAAAAGAAATTGTTACATTGGCCAGATGATGTTCCATGGACAGAATTGAATTTGTTCCGAACGATTGTCAGAGACGAGAAAAATGTAAGCGCAGACACGCACTGATACACGGGCACACACACACACACATATATATACATGAGTATCATCTACTGAATACGATGTAGTTATGTAACGAGGATTACGTGATGTTGATAGCAATAGGGGAGATCAGCGTCAAGATGCTCGTGTCCCCATTTAAGTTCTTGTTTGCAATTGGAACACCTGACAATCGCGTTGAGCGAGCCAGGTATACAAGGAAGAGTAGAACATGATCCGGATGACAGGTGATATGAAGGACCGAAAGAGATGTTTTTAAATACAAATAAAACTTGAGTTGGATGCGAACTCTTCAATGTGGCGAATAGTCAATGACATGTCTAAACGATTGAATGAAGTTTCATCACTAACTGCTCATTCGGATTTAGGGTATAAAGTGACAATTCTCATAAAATCGAATTTACTAATACAAGGAAAGTTACGAATGACATAACTCAAAGATGCGTCATATTTTATGTGACTTCTCATTCTTTTCTATTATTATATCTCATCTTTCTTTCTTTACCTGACTACCCTCCAGAATTATTTCTATACGTTACGCCCGCACGTTGACATTTCCAAATACCTTTGTCAAGCACCATCAATCCACATGCACACTCACTTGTGTTATTCTTTGAATATAACTTTTACGTGAGTGCTTTACCGTTTATAATTCTTATATAGAATGTTCATCGTTCATCATGAAAATTCATCGTTTTTTCTTTTTCTCCTACAACAAATTCTGATTGAACATGCCTAGAGTAGGTAAAACATGAATACCATATGACATTTTATGATGAATTCCCTGAAGGACAATATACATGTTAAGTTAATATGATTGTCCCACAATTAAGTGTGACCACATTTCTCTATCCTCCCCCTCCTTCTCTCTTTATGCTATCCTGTTTCAACAACAATCCTGCGTGCCAACTTAATTGAGTTGTGTGTATGTGTGACCTAACGAATCGCTTTGCTGTATATACCACATGACATAACTCTCGAAACTTGGCGAAACAAAGTTAAAACAAAGCTATGTAATATATCGAACTAAAGTGGAATCACGTCACCGTATATCCATATATGTTCATTGCTTTAGTATTTCGCACACAAAACAGCTGCGATATCGCATTGTCTGCCTATCATCAGCGGAAATGAATATGATAAAGAGAGGCTTAGTTGGAGTCGTTCGAGAAGTAAAAGTAAAAAAGATGGGGGGAGAGACTTTTGGAAATATTTCCGAGCTAGAACGATTGTACGTGACCTACATTTCATATAGGGCAGGTGTTTACCGAGTCTACCTCGAACTCATAAAAAATCAGAAAATTATGCACATACGTTGAAAAATTGGCCGCGATCGGAACAAACTGATAGTAAATGAAATCATAAATAATTCAAAAAAGAAGAGCATCCTATCAATTATTCAATATATGTTTTTCCGTATTGTGTTTCAAATGAGATAACGAAAGTTAAGAGAAGGTGAGAAACTTGAGATATAAAATCAAATAATTGTATAGCAGGAAATAATTGAAAGTGCAATGTTTATCAGTATGACCCTCAATGAGTAATACATCCATACACTACAGTCGATGGCGAGCAAAAATTATTCTTGAAGAATATTTTATACATATTAGTGATAAAAGGTCAGTCACGACGATGAAATGTTTCAATATCTTTCCCGGATACGGTTTGTTGACCTTTTTTATATTATTATTGTATAGATAGAGATATACCGATATATTTAGATTGTGAGAGTCGTCGATTGAACGTGAATCATCAAGTAACTTGGATTGTTATCACTTATGTGATTGTTCATATCAAGGCGCACATATTTGGTTTTTTTGTTTAGTTTTTCATCACACAAGGATTAAGATTAGATTGTCATTCATTGGCAGTGCATTTCGAAAAGTAATTCTTTGTTTTATGTGATGAGATGTGCGAAAAAATTTTCACGAGGTATGCAATGTTCGAATAATGACTGATGTGCGTTTTGTTTGTCTAATTGTTAATGCTTGTAATCCGGAAGGCTGAGCGCAGCCACTTCCGCTTGGCCGGAAAACATCGATTACGTCGCGCAGAGTGTGTTTAACATATTCTCGTACCATTCTGACAACGTTGGTGTAATCATACACTCATCATTCTCGCATTTTACTCACTGTTCACTTCCTTATCTGTATATGTTCATGTATATCTACATGAATACATATGTATTCGCAGAAAAATTCAGTTCTATCAGAAATTGTCATCAATATCTACTTCAATCAAAATTTTATCTTTAGAATTATTCTATAAACTCGGACATTTTTTGCCGATTAACACAGATTGTAACTATCACTCACGCTTTATGTTTCATGTTGGCTTCTTGGTTTACAATAAAAATTGATCGAACAAACACATCCGGAAACAAAGTCCACCGCGGTGCAATTTAATTTTTCCCTCATCTATTTAAAATAATTAACGAATCATTATCTCGAGCAGTGCATTAAATAGGAATTTGGTTCCAATTGAATGATCTTCCAATAAATCTGAAGTTGGGAAAATTTTCACGTTGTTTCTCACAAGACAGACGACGCGAGAAGACTGAACCACGTGGGGGCCGCATTGGTTTCTCGCCATCTCGAGGGAACGTCATTTATTTTTGTCTGAGACGTTATACCCCATGCATTGACTCTGTATGATGGTGTGTGGTGCGAGCTTCTGCCGTGCCGGCATGTACCACCCTCATTGAAAGCACGCTTGCAACACGCGACCAAACAAAAATAATTATGGATGAACAAAAAAATTAAATGAAAAATATATGAGCTGTAAGAAAGAAAAAACGAAGAGAGAAGACAATTGCGCAGTCATAGAATGGGAAAATATTTACAACTTGTACACAAATTTGTGTTGTATACACGTAAAACTGTTCATGTCACATTGTAACATTCGCTTTTGTTTGGCGAAACTTTGTATACTCATGACAGGGGAAAAAAAAACTTGCATCTATAATTCCACGAGAATGTCGTAAATACATTGCTTACGAATGTGTTGATATGAAATATCGTAGTTGAATCATCAATTTCAAGTCGATAGTTGTACACACCTGTAACAAAAAAAAATAGAAAGAGAAATGATCAATCAAGAATGAATATTGAGTGCTGGATGAAAAAATAGATAATGAAATACAATTTAAAAACCATTTATGTATCATTAAATGTATCGAGTAGAGGGACAATTAATTTCTATTCTCATACAATCAATTGTAATTTAGATAATGACGTCGTTGAGCCCGCACAGCATAGCCCAAAGAGTGGACACAACCTGAAAAATGCGACAATTTATTTAATGAAAATTGTCACATTATCTCATTGATATATTTCCTACATGTTGAAAGTATGATGGGATTGATGGCGATGAAGATATTCGTGAAGCGTCGCGACGTCGGAGAATTTACGAGAGGACATATAACACGGGCGCGCAAGCGTCGCGTGTCACGAGTGCAGGCCATCGTTCGCGATGTACAATGCGATAATAGCTTACGTCGTTCTCTGTGCACTGACCCGCGGAATGTAACGAGAGGGGGGACGCTCTTCCTCTCTTACTCTCTATGTTATACGTTCGCTTGTACTTGGCTATGTTGTTTGTGATATACACAGTTGAGAACGTCTACATGGATCCTCACAAAAAAAAAGTTGTAATAAATGTTCAGTACAGTATAGAAATTGTAGTCTTACGCATCATTAGATCTGTTCAGAAATGAACAATTTACAGTTTCATTGTTTCCAACAGGTGGCGAAAAACAAATGAAAGTCCATTTCTATTCGTTGGTAATAACTACATAGAAATAAGTAGAATTTATGGAATGAACATCAGTGAATAATTACACTTGAATTAATAATTGATGTGTAAATTTGATTATACTATTAATCAAGTACATACGGATACGCATAGATGACTCGAAACGCTCTTGAAAATGCATCGTCTAATATATAATTTTATGGCCTTCCTGTTTATACATTATTCGAAAAATTGCAAATATGCGTGAGGATGCGTTGTAAAATAGCATCGGATTCTATACGAGACGCGCACAAGCAGCGGCACATATAAGACGTAAAGCCCTATGGATCGCAAAATAACTTGGCGTCATCGTTGTGAGGGCAAAGCAACACGATAAAACCGTACAATTTATTGCCGTCAAGGTTCCGTGTCGTAAATTGATATTCTGTTGCGCTATATGGTCAACCTTAATTTCTCGCGCTTTTCACATGAGCAAGTGAGAAGAAAAAATGAAGATAAAAATTAAATGAATGAGGATTTTTCTTACGAGGGCAGGTTTATGTCACGCATATGCACCGATTTAGAGATAGTCGTTTAATCATTGTACTGATCTTGTACGTAATTGGATTTCAGTCGAGCTCTAACGAGAATATGTGTGCGTTAGTCAGGGTATTTCATATTGAAAAATGGTCATTTGCGAATATCTATAGAGACTGAGTTTTTTTCTGTGAGGGAAATAATTAAACTTGATATTTCATAATTGATTACAGATGTCGTGAATGTGGTGGTCATGATAACCAAATACGTAATTCTGACACGCAGGATGATCGTACGTAAACATTTCAACGTCATCATAATATATTTTTCAATGTCGTTGGTCACGAAATAGAATGTCTCTCATGGCAATTCCTTTGTGTGTGACAACTGCATTCATCATTCTTCAAAAGTCCTTGTTCCCAATGACAGCAATGAATATTTACCACGTTCTTCAATAGTGATGCACTTCAAACTATTTTTTTTTTCCAACGTAACAGTAATCGACAATTAACAATTGTCCGATATGAGGATATATAAACTTCTTTGTTCATTCAATAATGAACGCTAAAGAGGGAAAAAAAAACCATGTGACTAATTCAAGCATGGAAAAATAATAGGGAGCGAAGGTTGTTATATTAAAATAGAATGGTTGCGGAAACGGTGTTTTCTTCCATTTCAATACCTGCATTCTCGCACTTCCATTTCGCTTGAATCACCGTATAAATATGTAAATTTTTAAAAAAATTCATCGCAATATCACTAGTTATATAGCAATAATTTTATGATAATTTTTATGTGAAAAAGATATACCACAAAAGAGAAGAATTAATAGCCAGAGTAGGCCCTCTTCAGTATTGTTAACCACGAAACTTTACAACCAAGCCAATGAGTATTCCATTAGCTTCTATTTCCTTTTTTTTATTTCTTTCATGAATAAAAAGAACCCACCAGAATTTTCACCCAATATAACTTCCTACCATCTAATTCATACTCGTTTTAAATCGTTTTGGCATTACAGATTATATTCAGAAGTGAAGACAAATGAAACTTTTGACCATTCATTCCTCACAGCATAGAATATGAAGATAGCGACATGCAGGAAATGTAAACAAAAATATTCTCCAGCAAAATATTGTCGACACGAATAATTTTTTCCACCGTATACAAGGAAACATGAAACTTTATAGATCCATATTAAATATTCTTCAGGCATGATAGATCGTGCGACAACACGTCCTTTCTAAAGGAGTATAATCAACGAGAGTCTCTGTCCTTGATCTCATCCCACTTGAGAAAATCACTATTCTCTCTCATAGCTTCTAACCTACTCAGTATTATATTTCTCAACGCGATCACAATCAACGTGCATTGTCAGTCGCACAACTTATGCAACAGTGAATGAAAAACAATAATAAAAGTGAATATTGTGAATGAAATAGTGATAGAAAGTGTGAACAACTACATTGAAGCATAGCACTGAAATGTGGACGAAATGGTGAGAGAATATGAAGGTATATGTGCGTACACACATTTGCCACATCGAAGCCGGAACTTCTTTGTCCACAATGTTATCCTACTTTGGCAGTTGACGGGATATCAAGGTGGCTTCTGGCCATCCTTCCCTGTGCACTTCAGGTCACGCAATTTCTTTGCGTGCACCTGTATATATATTTATATTATA
>JABMBR010005854.1:0-12879 GCA_018881525.1 Meteorus sp. PSUC_FEM 10030008
TATATATTGTTAAAATTACTCTATGACATTCAAAATAATAAAGCGGCACGCATGATGTATGCCTACCGCAATATGGTAGCGATTGTATCAATTATATATTACAGGAAGAATCTGATTGCAATTCTATATCGTAATCCTTCAGATTATTGAGTAATGGAGCAGTTTTTGCTTTCCAAAAGCTATTCAAAAGCCACTATCTTAGAGTTTTCGGTGCAATTTTAGAGATAAAAAAAAATTTGTGCAACTACACAGTTGATGTTTATCAAATTTCTGTATATGAGGATCTATACTTTTCTTCTAGTAAAGTCGTTACAGTGAAATTTCCACTACTCATGTCTCTCGCAAGAATACATACTCAACAAAATTCTACAGTATAACTTTGAAATATTCTATTCTTGCAATCCGAATTGTCAGGAAATGACATTAAATGTGAACTAAAGTTCTTCAATCGTACTCTATGATATGATCGTGTGTATCAAACTGTATTAATTTTATTTATCCATTGCTAACAGGGAAACTTATGGACCACCGATGAATATCTCTTGGTTGGAATCATTTATGACACTACCATCATCGATCGGTGGCGATTTATGATGAAATCGATCAGTTTTGAAATGAATTTCGGAAACATTGGCGATCACAATTTCCCAATTCATATCGAAAACAACAACGATGAAACAAGTGAGTTTTGTGTAAGATGAGAAATTTCCATAATTCTGAAGCTTTATCGAAACCCATCGCAATAATAATCGGCAGGATTGTCAATATTCTTTTACATACTTATCATACAATATTTAAAGGTAGATTATGAATCGTGAACTACTGATATAAATTTATATGTATACATACAACACCATAAAAGTAAATGATATCTTGTTTTGAAGTTATATGGCGAACATTTTTGGTTCAATTCGAGTATAATAAGATTCCTGTAGACTTCATACATCCGGATACCAAAATTCAGTATTGAATAATTGATCTATAATATAAGAATATCGTGAATTTTGAACAAAACAATTGAATATAATGTGTTTTCGGTAGTTCACGTCCATAATTCAATCACCAATGATTTATATTTATATCATTTTATTTATGGATAGTTTGGAGATTGGAAATCGAAGTTCATTCAATGTAGTTTATGATACGCCACAGATAATACAGTATTCGAAAAGCATCCAGATTTCAGAAGCCATACCGTATTGAAATCAACTACCACGACGGATAGTACATTCAAACATTCTCTAATAACATCGAATAAACCTTGTATGTACATCAAATCTTGGTGGCCAAATCACGAATGGCGGATAATGAACAGCAACTTTCTGCTGAATATCGCAAACACTCTTGTGAGTATCATAATAATTTTCTTGCACTGATTAATACTCCATCGATCGAACAATAAGAAATACAATTTTAATTAAAAATCACGAAATAAACAGTGGTACTATTAGATATTCCCGATTGGTAATTTATTCCATTGAATCATGATTTTATTCGTTCTAGTTATGCGCTTCGAATTGTCTTGCGGCTTGACAAAATAAACGATTTTTCACATTACGCCGGTTATAAAATTTCATTTGTGTAGATTCAACAGGAGAGTGACAACACCTTTGGGTATCATTAGTAGCACTCCGGAATTCGTATTGAAGGTGTAGTTTTCATTTAATCTATTGCAGGAAAATAGCCTTTCAAAAGTGGAGACGCTGATAGCTGAAGATAGTGCAACTGCCTACATGAATTATAATAATATAATAAAGTCGTTGACACACCACTGCATTCATTACCTTGACATATTAAACAGTGGACGACCGAATTTGGGTGACGGTACAACGAAATTGGACCAGTATCGAGCTCTTTACTGTCGCAAATGTATTGAGGACATAATCCAAATGATCAATTTTAATGGGAAGCAACTGAATAATAATAATATGGAGATGGCTATGAAATGTGCTTATAGATATCTTTTAAAATTACGCAGTATTCACGAAGACGTGAGTAGTTGTGTATTGTATAATTAATTCATTAATATGATGAAAAAAATTACATCAGCCACAGCAGTCATTGCCGGATATTTTCATTTGGATGAATGCTGGAACAAAACATGTAGCAGTTGCTCGTGTGGCTGCTTCTGAGATAATCTATTCCGAAGAAAAATTATGTCGCGGTCGAAAATGTGGACGGCGTATAAGTTTGTTTTTGCGAGACATTGACCATGATGTGAATGATTTGGCTCATGACGCATATACCATCGAAATATTTCTTTGGCTCAGTAACGTGAAATTTTCGTCAGCTTGTTGGGGCTTTATTCCTAAAGGCTATGCGGTTAGTGACTCCATGAATCATGGATTATTCCCACAATCATTCACCTACATGCATAGTTGGGTTGAGTATAACATACAACAATTCTTTATCGTACTCAATTCTAGCGCGATACTATCCTCAGTCACTCAACGATTATTATCATTATTCTCATTAGAAATTTCAATTGCGAGCTCACATATTCCAAGGTCGTTTTAATGGTGGTATCAGCTCTACAGGTTCATTGAATCCATTCATCCGCGTAGTTTTCCGCCGGCATATGGCAACAACCACAGTAATTCACTTTATTCACGATAATGCATCATATAAAATCACCCCCATGAATATTAAAATATGCATACAACTGACGTTATTTCATCACACCAGGTGATTATACGGAGTTTTACGCCAGTATGGGATGAAACAATTGTACTACCCCCTGTAGATTTATATGGTACTAGAGAAAACATTAAGTTTCTACCACCGCAAGTCATGATTGAAGTCTTCCACTGGGATTCTTGTGTCAGTTTGTATCACACGGATACTATAACAAATTGAGAAATTTTCATCAATGACGCACTGAAATAAACACATTGAAAAAATATACATGCTGATGATTTCAGGAGACAAATGAGTTATGCGGCCGATGCGTTGGTAATCCTACAGTGAAACTGAACAATGAACTTTGTTTAGCAACATATTCTCCACCCATTCTTACGTGGCATACATTCGTAACCCCAAAAAATTTTGAAGGAAGTGTTTTAGCGGCATTTGAACTTGTAGAAGTATGATGTCATTCCATCCAGTATCATTATCATCTATCATAATTCAATACTCCGTTTTAGAATCATATATATTTCACTCCATCACAGTTATTTTATGAAAATATACTTACGTAATAAGAATGTCAGTAAATTTCCACCTTAACCCGCAACATTTTTCCACTTCTTTTCAAGCAAGGTAGAAAACGATGGCAACGAAATTTCATCAGGAACGTTGAGTTGCGCAAAAATTCATAAATTACCAGATGGTATTCGCCCAGTAATGACAAGTCATCGTCTAGAAATTGTTTTTTGGGGTGTACGTGATTTGAAAAAAATTAATGGCATTCGCATTAATAAACCAACAATCGTGGCCGAATGCTGCGGTATACGCATCAATTCCGAAATTATGGAAAACGCAAAGAAGTTCGCCAATTTTCATGAAAATCATGTTATTATTAACTTAGTACGATTATCAATCGAGTATTTGAGTTATTGTCGGCACAATAATTTGCCCATACTTTATGCTCCGTAGTTCACTCAATTATAAAATTTCCTTTTCCCAAAGGATCTGCCGCAACAATATATTTATTGTCCACCGATCACAATGAAAATGTATGATTCACGTAATTTCGGTCGTTTAACATACGCTGGCATGTGCAGTATTCCGAATTGTCATATATTCATGAGAGAACTGATAACGGAAGAGCAATATTACAATGAAATGAGCAGCGAGGAAAAAATTGGAAAATCAGAGGGAACACCTCATCGAAACGAAGATGTTTCAATCATATGTTAGTAAATGAAAATAAATTTCAGAACGACATTTGTAAATAATTTGGACAAATATCCAACCATTCGAATATTCAGTATAATTTCTCTATGATATGATTTCAACAAAATTCATTCGAATTTTCAGTTGCATTGCCAAAACATCCTGTCAATTTTGAAAAGTGGCGAGCCATGATGAACTTCAAGAAACTCTGTATTGACAATTTTTATCATTGTACGTGTGGGATATTAGATTTTTTGAAAATTCTATTCCTTAGCGGCAAAGACCACCGGAAGCATAATAAATTGTCATATCAGAATGGCGACGATATCATTAACAGTTGGTGGACTAAATATTTTGCATCCATCAAAGTATGTTGAGAAAAAAAAATGGTTAAAGACAAATGCTTCCATTGCCGTCACTAGACTAAAATTGTTCTGAAACAACCAGTCAACATCATTTGATGTATTTACAGCGAGAGAATAATCATGAGTCTGAAGATGAGTCTCTACAAATTGGGCAAAAACGAATTCCAACCTTCAAAGTGAGCTCAGCGTGAGAGAAAATTAATCATTAGACAGGTGTATGCATTGATCTGAATATGATATTCAAAATGACGTTTAGGTGTACCAATCAGAATTGGAGATGCAACCTGAATACCAGAAATTTCACGATAAATTGACAACATTTGAACTATCGCGCTATGGAGCAAACAAATATTTGAATCATGACGCAAATATTCTACGCGGAAAACTCAAGGTTAGATGAAGATATATCATAGTAGAATTATATTTACTCACCATTTTTTGTATACAATAGCTCAATACCAATTACAATTCGCCTACTTCACATTTTCCAAGAACTCAGCATTACCCACATTGTCAATTTATAGTATCAATTTCTCAAAATTGAATCATAATTTCGCACAATTTTACACCTATATTATCAAATGTGTACGATTGTAGCGAGTTTCAAACTAAAAACTCACTCGTATGCATCATTAAAGCTCCAAATATTAGCTCCATATTATTGAAAATCGTTCAATCTCTTATTCATATAACAAACTAGTGAATTTCACACATACTTGTGAAGGAGAACCTCCCAACCCTGATCAAACTATGTATTAGACAGATTATAATAATGCTCATGTGGCGATGTTGACGCAAAATATACTCTAAACTGTATCTCTGATTAGGGACATATCGCAATATATCGATGGCCTCATTCAACAGGATCGACGTGTAAGACTAGAAGTGGAAGAAATATGAAGCATGGAATGCTTGCAGATTTTCCACATAATGGAATGGTGAAATTACTTGTGCGTCTCTACATAATTAAAGGTGAATTGAATTTACGTACATTCCCAAAATACATTGAAAATTCCACATTTATCATGCTTACTAACTAATTTTGTCATAGCAATTAATTTACATCCATGTGATCCATTCTCAGGCAAGTCCGATCCATATTTAATCATCAAACTTGGCAATTATCGCATAAATGATAAAAAAAATTATATTGCTAATCAGACAAATCCGATTTTCGGCAAGTATGTACTTCTGAGCGTATCTCTTGTTGTATTTTGATTCAATACAGAATGGTAAATGTGAGAATTCATTGACTACAGATCTTTTGAAATGAATGCACTTCTACCGAGAGACCATACATTAACTATTGAAGTATGGGATCGTGACACAACAAGTTCTGATGACATGATCGGTGAAACAAAAATTGATATAGAAAATCGATATTATAGCGATCACCGTGGTGGATGTGGAATATCGAAGACCTATACTACATGTGGATATAATTCATGGCGTGATTGTGATAAACCTACACAAATTCTCCAGTCATTATGCAAAAAGAATAATTTATCAGCACCGGAATATTCACGATCTTGTGTGACAATTGGCAATAAAAAATTCTCATATTCAAGCACATTAGAACACACAAACGAATCCGGTATCAGCAACAGTGATAACGACTCAATCGTTTATGCTTGAATCAAACAAAACTCTACTCTATTGTATTTATTATTTTGCCTCTTGCTCATCTTTTTTCATGGAATAACAACCAAACATAAAAATGAATAGATAATGAAACAATTCATTTCGTAATCATCATATTTCAGAGCACAAAGAACACATGGCATTGAATGTTTTACATCAGTGGCAATACTATCCTGTTTGCGGCATATCTTTAGTCACGGAGCACATTGAACGAAGATCACTGTTCAATGTAAGAAAGCCTGGACTCGAACAGGTTGTTATCAAATCATTTAAATAATCATCCGACAATATCTACCAATCATACGACAAATTGAACGTTCTTTAATCAGTGTGGGCGCGAACTGAATTGTGCTAATGTTAAATTGTGGTTCAGGGAAAAATAGAACTTTGGGTAGACATGTTTCACGTCAATGATCGACCACCCAAACCTCCTATCGACATAACGCCCCCACTTCCACAAGACTTTGAGTTGCGAGTCATCATATGGAACATAGAGGACATTCCTTTGGTTGATAATCAATTTCTCACTGGGGAAAAATGTTCAGACATCTTTGTCAAGTGGTAAATCTGAAGGTTTCACTGGACAAAATTATAGCTCATAGAAACGTTTCAATTTTCCACAATCGCACGAGCTTGCAATTACAGTTGGATTTCACATGAAGACAGCCAAAAAACCGATGTTCATTACAATTCTCTGGACGGTGAGGGAAATTTCAATTGGCGATTCATTTTCCGTTTTGCCTATTCAAAATCTGAGCACCTTATGATCGTCCGCAAGAAACTGTCAGTCTTCGCAGTCGATGAAACTGAACAAAAACTTCCATGCAAGTTATATCTCCAAGTATGGGACAACGATCATTTTTCATCTGATGACTTTTTAGGTACCGATAAAAATTCTATATCTCTCCCGTATCACATGTGGTTTATACATTGATACCGTATATGTATCATGTATTTTTTGATATCTCTATTAAATCTATCTGAATTTGCATTTAAATTCGAGGTTCACTGACAATTGACTTATCGTGCATACCTCGTGGGAGTGCTAATTCGAGAAGATGTACTCTGAAGATCATTGATCCGAGTTCACCAACAATCAATCTTTTTGAATTGAAGCGCATGAAGGCTTGGTGGCCGTTCTGTCGAATCACGAACAACGAAGAATGCTTTCAAGCGGTAATTCATTTCTCTGAATTCATGTGACTTGTCATATATATTTACATCACTTCTATTCTCGGCGTAAATTGTACATTTATATGTCAACATATTTAATTATCGGAAATTTCTTTCTATCACACAAACCCCACTGCTAATTATCATAATGACTTCATCCACAATGAATTGAAGAAAAAAAATATCAATTCACTCGTGTGATTGAGTCACGAACATACATAAGACATCCAGGATTGAATGCGCTGAAAATATGTGCACTCTCCATGAATTGCATGTAAAATCGAGCATTAAAATCAAGTACGCCGAACGATTCGTCAATTTTCACTCGAGTATGTTACACATTCACTTCAGGGGAAAGTAGAAATGGAACTGGAATTGATACCCCTTGCGGAAGCAGAACTAGCGCCTGTGGGGAAGGGACGCGGTCCACCAAATCCCATGCCACCGCCGAAGTGAGTGGAAACAATCTGATAAAGTCAATCGAAAATGAAACATTCATTATTGCCATATCAATTATCATACTACCACTATCAATACTACAAATCACTATCGGTAGAGGTCCCAATACAAAACATATCATTGGACAAAATATTTGTTTATTCAATGTTCTCAGGAGTACAAATTTTTTATTCATTTAAAAAATTCTTATCTCAACAATTTATTCTAATCCTCTGGTCGTTCCAATTGAAACTGAATTATCAATAGATAGTCAGTCCAAAATTGATATGAGCTAATGGATGTACCGAAGTCGTGCATTTTCTTACTCATTTTCCACATTTTTCTTTTTTGTAGCCGGCCTGACACATCATTCTCTTGGTTTCGTAATCCATGGAAAGCCTGTTGCTTCATTATGTGTCGTTATTATCGATGTCGCACTATATGCTTCTGCTTCATATTTCTTCTCGTTTTACTAGTTTGCTGTGCCGTTTATGCAATTCCAGGTTACCTCGTTAAGAAATTACTTGGTGCCTAAAAAAAACCACAAACTCTGTTTGACTTCCAAAAACATATATGTTTTTCAATTTCGCCAACTTCATAATGTTCCAACTAGAACGATGTTTTTTTTACCTTATCTCGTGATATAGAATTAATGCGATGTTGTCGGAGCGTGCTCATGTTGATGATCAGCTGTTTGCATTGATTGCAAAATGTAGAAAAAAAATATCTTATTGCAATTTTCTCCAAAATATGTATACATCTTAGCATAAATGACAACCAAATGACTGTCAAGTGAGATACAGCAACTCATGTTGAGACGTTATGAGGTGTTGTCGTCAATAGTGATAATCCAAAAGTTTTGAACGACCATATACAATTTTGTGCATTTGACCGTATAATCAGTATGAGATATCCTTCATTCTGTTCATGATGAATGAAGTTTCACAGATATACGCGTCGACATTGTATAAGCCGATTATTGCAAATCAAAAATACAGTGGACAGATTGGCGATGTAAGGGATGGCCATAAATGTGACGATACAACGCCGATTTGTGCCATCAGAGGGCAGAGCCTGGAGCATAAACCTGTTAATAACTCATACGCGTACTCACATATGTGCATTCCACGGTGATTCAGATAGATATGATAATTTAGCTGAGCTATGGTTATTTTTTTTATACGGGATCAGTTGTCAGCTTCATTGACCACGAAATTGTCAAAGGTGAATACATAATTGAGTGTGAAAATTGTCGCTTCCACACACATGACAAAATGATCTCCGGATGTGGCTATTTTGGCATGGTATGTCGCATGATAGATGTTATTGAAATTTGTTATGAATAAATGAAACATGTTAAGTAGAATGCACAAATATATATATAATCATATATCTAATGGCCACAATTTAAAATATTTTTCAGAATTATTATAAGCTGCCTCATTCTATTTCTCATATTGGTGATTAAGAGTTCATATACCAATCGCATTGTGCTGATAAATGATCCATACCAATACTTCAAGTGTGAAATGCCAAATATCTCTATATCACAATTGATCTGTGAATTTGTATGAAAATGATCGCACTGTGACAGAACACCCCCCCCCCTCTCTCCCCTCATACACACACACTCACACACACGCACGCACACGTATGCACGTATATATTGTAGTCATGTATCGATTAAGGCCTTTCCGATGCAACTATCGAGCTGAAATAATCGACTCGTGTTGCACTCAAATTCTCGTACAGAAGAGAGACAAGTACAAGATACGCACCACTGGGTCGGCATAATAAGGGTAGAAATCTGTATGAGATGAGGTCACTGTACAACATTGGGAAGGGGGACTATGCGTCGTGAGAGTTGCGGTGCTGCGCCCGCGCAAAAGAAGTTCATCGACCCTCCAATGATCAGTTACTATATAGGTGGGGGGGATGTAGTTTGATCGTTTTTGACGTTCATTTAATTTGTGGATTGTTGAACCGTGAATACTGTGCTGATTGATATGAAAAACATAAAGTATATTGAATATATTCACGTGAATCAATAGTTAACATCACATTCATATCATCAAAAATAATTCGAGCAATTACTTGGGAAATTAGGATGTCATCATTTGGAAACACTATCGTAATTGGTCCGAACTAACAATCGACATTATGGAAATGTGCTCAATACGCTCATTTTGAAACTTTCTTATTTTTCCACTATTTTATTTTTATATTTTTGAAGGCGGTTAAATAGTTACGAAAATTTCTACCGATATTCTACTGAGCGAATATACACTCTTATACAGTTTCATATCAATTACATTTCACACAAATACATACTTTGTATATATTGAGGCTCACGTTGTCATGACAACCTATTAATGGCTAGAGCAGCAGACATTATATATTACATAGTCATATACTATACACTACGCGTCAGAAGCGCACAATTATTATGTAAGCTCTTCCTGCTTTCACCTCGCTGCTTAATACTCGCACCCTCTCCCTCCACGTTCCTCTCACCCCACCTTCCTTCTACATGCATACATGACGCGCGCAGTTGCCTGATAGCACACCGCCAATATATCTACATGTATCTACCGCTCCCCCACCGATTGCCACACGGCGATGTTACTAACCGACGGCGTCCGATTGCACCCGATCTGTTACGATTACGTCGCGGAGCAACCACGTTTCTACCCTCAGTTTATCGTGCGGGTGGGTTGCACTGTGAACGCGTTTCTTTAACGCGCTCGGCGTGTATCTTTAGCGTTCTCATAAACAAAACAGGCAGACAGACACTGGACATTTACGCGCATATATATACGCATGCACACACCCGCATACTCCCACACACGCATCTGCTATATATTCATATGAGTGTGTGCATAGTTACAAATGCATATACTCTCAAAATATATATAACCCAGTATCTCCCTCTTACTCTAGTACTCCTACTACATATACTTATCACATACACACACACACACACAGACACACGCGCGCGCGCGAGTTAACAGACATGCATCTCTTTTTATAGCATCTTTTAATACTTTTTCTAGCTCATGGCTTCTTCATAAAACCCACCACGTCACTATTCAATTCATTTACCCGTATTCATTATTATCCCTCTCATACTTTCCGCTTCTTTCAAATATCCTCAAACATGCATCAACGTTCGATTTTTGCACGGTCACCTCTGTATTACGCTCGTCGCGTTAGTGCTGTTGATACTATGGCATGGGCAATGTTTATGCACAACTACTAATGGTTTTCTTCTGGGTATTCCGGAAACATAAAAAAAAGACACAAGTACGTGTAAAAAATCAAACAGTGGGTGTACTTCTTGAGTGTGTGTTTGGGTCGTTTTATACCATGGGAATACATGTTTATATCAAATGAAAGTGAGGTAAGACAGCAGAAAGTAGTGTAGTGCTTGCTATTACTTTGCTCATTCAATCAATGATGCTGCATCATGTCCATTGTCAAACGAAATTTCGGAAATATGATGGAATTAATGAATACATACAATCATTTCATCGTGTTTCGATCTTCACTGCCACCTATAATTCATGTACGTATTTGTATCACGTGGCACCGAGAAACCGGCGCAAATGTAACTATAGGAATTCGTAAGCGCTTCAACCAACAATTCGGACGTACATAATATAGTATTGAAATTGGACAGCATCAATAATAATGCTGAACGATTCGTAATCCATGTTTAATTCACGATCATACAACATTGTGGCTCAACTAGTAAAATTTCACTATCGAACAATGATTTCAATACAAAAATACGTCATATATGACTTCTATGTACTCATAAGTATAGTTGTAGTCAACGTTATCAAACATTTCGAATTTATTAAATTGAATTGGTACAAAAATAAATACATCTCTGCGGATTCGATCGAAGACTATCGAATCCATTGCTTCTCAGCATTTTATATTTGCATTTATATTTGTCATTGTGTCAAACATTACAACAAATGGTTTAGTTGTATGACATCAGGACGAGGGATGCGCAATCCATGTTCTGCAGTCTTTGAACAACCAACAAATATAACACATGTCATCAACAAAATTGAAAAAATCTTCAACATACATTCTCACGTTGATCCTCTGTCATCAAATACGGGATGATGTTCGAATGAGCCCTCCCCCAACGTGAACCTGAAATCTATAATGAAGCTCAGGTGATACCTTGAAAACACTGATCTGCAATCAATACAAGTCAATATCAGTTCAAGTACTTTTCTAGATCAAGAAATGTGTCTCTTGTTGAACCAACACTCGTATTGCCTTGTCATACACATATCTAGAAGCGCATCCATGGCCAAGATCTATACATAGATTACCGTTCGGCGAATGAGTGCCAGATGTAGACCACAGCTCGAAACAACCAATCTCATACAGCCGCCAATGTCCGTGCATAAATTCCCACTTCATAATTTTATCGTTCATATAGATAATATCATCATTCATAATATCCAATCAACATATACATTCTCACTACTACAAATAGACATAATCCCATAGATGGTGACACAATCATTCGAATTATATCCTCATGTTGATATTTCTATCACAATTTATGATGAATCAAAAATCATATGATAAATTTCATCCAAATCGCATGAATAGAAGGCAGAGTTCTCTAAATGCCATCTCATGTGGATTCAGGCATGGTGTATTTTAATGATCTACGTATATGGTATTGAATTTTCAAATGCACACATAGAATGTGTTAAATATATTAAGAAGGAGATATACTTGTGGCTCATGCACTATATTTTACAACAATGTGACATTACACGAAACCTCATCTGTAACACTTTTGTCGGTAGTTCGTGTCGAAGAGCGATAAAGACATTGCAACTGTCTGACGTTTCTGGAACACACCAAGTTCGTTTTGTAGAAATGATATTGGTCTGAAATAAAGATATGCATCCAATATATATTCCCTCGATTACGCTGCATCATACATGGGTAGTATCAACGTGAGCCTAAATAGGACGTGTCCATTTAATTATTCACATATTCATCATTATGATTATAATCATACTTTGCCGCCACTGTGCAGGCTATCGGGGTGATATGCAACGCCCAACTCATAAGGGCGATAATCATTATAATTAAGAGTTCAAAACAGATCCTAGAAAATCTGTACAACATACAACACTTGCACATTATATTCGGTAAGACACGACTCATGAACATGAAGATTTCCAAATGTGAAAAGGAATTCCGTGGTGCCGCAAAACCGGAATATTGAAAACACTTGAAGATGCGAATAGCTCAAATGTCTGATGATTTGATAGATGATATGAATAACCAACGAACCTGTATCTATACTCATTTACACTCAATTAACGAAAACTGTGTGTGTGTGTGTGTGTGTGTGTGTGTGTGTGTGTGTGTGTGTGTGTGTGTG
>JABMBR010005855.1:0-12876 GCA_018881525.1 Meteorus sp. PSUC_FEM 10030008
ATATATATATATATAAAACTCGACAACACGACCACCGGTCAGTAGAATTATATAACAGGCTAATCGGAAGAACGCGCTAGTACAGATCGCGCGCGCGACGCGACTTGACATTATAAATCCTTATACGTGCGTGGTTTGCAACTTTATGTTGTCTGTGCTAACCGACAAGATCAACTCTCCAATGTATATGTACATATTACCACATGAACACATATAAACACAGACATATTTATTCTTCACCAATACTAAATCAATATAATTTTATGCAAAGCAAATCCGGATTAATTAAAACTTTGATAATAAGTATCTGTGACCTTGTCTAAATAATTTTTTCCCTACGACTTGGTAGTATATTTGTATATTTGCATATGTGTGTGATGTGTTATTTGACGTAATATACATTGCGAATAGAAAGATTAGTTTGATGAGAGGGGGAAAGACAAGAGGGAGATGAGGACGAGGTCAGTTTAAATCTATTTTGATATTTGTCTATTAGAACTTATTTGGTTGAGTAATATTCTCAATTCTATTTATCTCTTTATCATTTTTTTCTTCAGTTTATTTATTGGTGATGAGTGAGTTGAGGAAATGTGTGCTATGAGGAAATTTCATTCTGTATTTGTTTTCTTTCCAATTTGTCAAAATAATTAGAACAAAAATTCAAGGCTTTCATAATTGTTATGCGAGACGATAAAGTGTTTGGATATTTTATTCTTGTCCATTGTTATTTTCTGCTGAATTTTTCCTTCTCAATTTACTAAAGTGTTGCAAAATGCAGGATCAAAAAAGAATTATAAAGCGAGGTAATATTTATGTATGACGTTAATATATTTGAATAATGTTTTTTATTCTTTATTTATCTAGTGTGGCTTATCAAAAATCAATAAAAGTGCCAATGGTTCCGTTTTTGGTAGTAAAAATTGCATGAATTTCCTTCATAAGTACCACACATGGTAACTACGATATTAGCGCAAGTGAAATGACAAAATAAATTTTAGTTAGATATTTTTTTGCTTGTGGCATGACCATAAAATATTTTTTCAAGGTTCCCATAATTATCACACATGACATGTATATGTCTGATATTTTCTCTCTTCATTTCAACGTTATAACTGTTTGTAAAGAGCAGATAAAAAAATATATTTTATCAAGAGCATATAATGCAATTTTTATTTCTTCGATTGGAAATATCGTGAGGATTTTTTTTTTTTCCAACAGCGATCGACGATATAACAGAAGTGCAAGCTCAACAATTCTACAGTGGTGCCGCTTCATTGAACATTCAACATTAAATATATATCTATATACAACAATTCTTCAGATGTGTACATAAACACAAAGATACATGGAAAATATTTATTTTCAATCAACCGAAAAAAGTATCAAACTCACTTCGTACACATCATATCCGGTCTGATAGTTATAACATACACAGGGACTTTGAACTCGCGCGTGGAATTTATTGAGGGGGAATAAAAAAAAAATCGATCGACGATATGCCAAGACAACAAGATGAACGTGGGCATTCGAGTGTGCGTGTCGCTCCTTGTTCCTTCAAGTATATACATATATTATAGCACATAAGTGTCCACGCGCTTGCGCTCACGTTAATCCCAAGTATCAGGATACATGTGTAGAAAAAAAAAAAAATTACACCATCTTATCATACAAATCCAACGCGAATTTCTTGCAACGATAAATAAGTGTTTTACTTCACACTCGATCGACAGTTTTTTTCTTAGAAATTTTATTCAAATTCATTTTCTTTTCTAAACAAGAAAACTTTACAGAATTATTAGAAATATTGCATTCAAATCATTCAGTTTTTCATGGTATGAATAAATAAATAATAAATTGAGAGGCACAAAAAAAAATTGTAAATGTGATAATACAAATTTACATTAAATACTCAAATCACGTATTTATAGATATTGATCCGGTGTTTTATTAAAATTTATTTTTTTCTTTTCCATCACGTGATGTGAATATATATTAATTTATTAATTTTTAAATTTACGTTGCACATAGAAAATATATATGAACTTATAAGGGAGTAAAGATTTCGATGTATGTGTGTTGGTTGTTTGATTGGCAACGTGCGATTACTGATGCCGATACCCCTCGGGCCACTGATGCCCCTTGACCCTCATCGAATACATTTATTTCATCTCAACATTGGTTGGTTGAGTATATTAACCGCTGTTTTGTCGGGTTTGTAACATGGAACTGAGTAAATGCGTCAGAATTGAGAGAAACCGGTAAGAGAGATTACATCATCGAGAAACAGTCCAAACGTATATTTCAGTTTGCATTACGTCTGTAGATATGTTTAAATATATTATAGATGGATTTTTTCGATAAATTCGCCGAATTGAATGAAGTAACATAATATTGTCACTGTGTGATGATGATATTAACAATGAGCAATGCCATTAAAAATGTATGAACATGTGAGAAATATTTTTATATCTATCGCATACGTCACATTAAGAGAATCAATGGAAAAAAAAAAGTTTAATTTATTCTGACGCGCTGAGATTCTTCTCTACAAACCTTTTTTTTTTTCTTCGTGTCAGACTGTTATTTAATTTATTCGAAATGATTGAAAAAAATTCATCGTCATACTTCATCTTTAATAAACATGCAGATACAATTCTGATTTTATTACGAATACGATTGTACATTTTATAAATTGTCAAAGAAAAGAGGAAATTTGTATTTGTAATGGTCGAATAATTTTAAATATCGTGAAAATTATTCTGGTAAATAATTAAATTAAGCGAAGAATTTAATGGTTGTACAATATCAATGTCAGTATAATGTAAACTTACAGAAGTATAAATAGATAAATTCATGGCTGAAAATTTGTTTAACAAATAAAAACAAACAAAGGAAAAATAAATTCGGTATGTAAATCAATTGGTTATATACATACAAACATATTTGCAAGATTCCAGTCGACAAAGTAGTGAGAGTTGGAGTCCGCGTGGCCTCTTTTCCGATTATACTTACATACATACATAATACATGTGCATATATGTACGTAATACACATTTTTATTAATATATACAGAAACAACGACTGATGGCGCAGTCTGATCCCACAATGCGTATATATACTAAAATGAGATTGTTCTTCAACTTCTGTTTGCGCCAGTATCTCTACTTAATATCCAACGTTTTCACATATGTCTTATCACTAAGCAAATATCGACAATCCAATCTAACTATGGAAACTATAAGAATGATAGTGAGGTGAAAATGAGGGAGACAATGACGTGAAATAAAATGAAGAAATGAATAAAAACATATCAACAATTGAAAATGTTCGATGTAAATTTTGAATAAAATTTATAAGAAGGGAAGAGAGAATTATATGGAACAAGATTGAGTATGTGATTATAGTTTGTACTGATGTTTATCTTAATTCTGATAATTAATTGTGCAAGAATTTTAATGTTTTATGTTGTGAAAGAATAATTGATTTTAATTACTGAATAAGAATGAGATATCAATTACGATTTTCCGCTTTTTTACATGAAAGAACAATTAAAAATTATATTTTCATCCTGAATGATTTGCTTCCGAATAATAATACCGTCATAATGAAAAGTAATGCATGTGCAACCGAGCGCTAAATATGGCGCCACACAACAAATGTCAGATTATGTTAACGATAATGACAATAATGATGATTACGTTTGTGTCTGTGTGTGTATGTATGCACGTCGTGCAATGCAATCTTCGATAATAATTCCCTACGTGATATAAACTGTGCGTGGTGGAACTGGACCATGAGAGGTAGAAAGTGCCGTTAATTTTATCCCACACGCGCGATCGCATGAATAAATGGAAAAAAAAAAAAAACAAAACAAAATGAGAAAAAAAAAGGGAAACAAAAAGATTTTAGGACAGGAAAAGTTGAACGGGAATTTATCCGTTGGTTGAATGAATTTTCTAATAAATATCCAATTGTTGTTCAAATTGTTATTGCAATTGTGACACAGTACATCATATGTTAACACACCTCATTTTTTTTCAATAACACTTGAACGTTTTTTTAATTATTTTTTTCAATTAACTTCAGGATGCAGAGGAAATATTGAAGTTAAAATTGACCTCGTGTTCATTGATGTGTTACAGATGCCGTCGAAAATGTGTAACAGTCTATTCCAAATAGCAGCATTGATTTAAACAATTTGTAAGTATACACAAAAATAAATATACGTTTTCGCATTTTAATTATTTTCACCATTCACCTTTCTTTTTTTTTATCTACAAACATTTGGTGAATTACGTTGTGAGATGACTCGTGCATATGAGAACGTACGGAGCCATTAGGCCAAGCCCACTTTCAACTTTCGAGTTCGCAAGTACGAAAACGAGAAAAAAATTCTTCGTCTGCTCGTCGGTGATATGCGTAATCGGATATATATGAGAGAGGTCTATATTCCAAACGCGGTTTCTTTGCAACTTGCCACTCCTTATTATTATCATAATATTTTCTTTTTGTTTTTTTTTTTTTTTTTCATTGTTTTTAAAGACACACAAGTGTTTGAAGAATTGTATCATCGTAAGTACCATGAAGGTTTTTACTGCCAATGAGAAGCTGAAAAAAACTGAAATTAAATGGTAGGAGAGAATAAAACAATCAACATTCGATTACTTAGTCACTTATTATTCTTCATGTTGTGTTGTTTTTGTAATTATCTTGTTGGCATTATAGCAGAACAAAAAGTCTATTCTTTATTGCAAACAATAATGCATCACCAATGCAATCAATGCAATAGTCGTAGAGGTAAAATAAATAAAAGAGATAATAAAATGAAACATGACCGTTAACTTTGTTCATTGGGAATAAAACGTACAACATATGACGAGGTTGAATACTTTTCTTCTCTACTCGACATATTTTTTTCAATTCCTCAGTATTTTTCTTTTTTTTTTGTATCCCCATAATTCGCTTGTTCACTTGCCATTAACTCATTATATGCAAATACCAAAGTAAATGCGGAAGGATCTGAGAAACATCGAGTTTATTATCAAATTTAAGAGGGAATTCAAGATACAACGAATGACGAAGTGTAAAAAATATATCCACAGATATGTGAATTTTTTATTTTTTTCTTTCATGTTTCTTAATCTTGTGTTAGTTTTATATCGACATACAAGATTAAAATACTTGGAACACACACCCTTAGTTGAAATATTTCATCATTTCCTTAGAATTATTATATGGATAAAAGCAGAAAGAAACTTTCACATTTCTGGCTTACAAAATTCTTATCAAATACTCGTGGATAATGACATGACGATCATCGTGTTTTATCAGTGATTTAATGACGTCTTTCTTTTATGCCTGTAGCAAGATTTATCTGTCAATCATTCATCATACCAAAATGACTTTTCGTCAATGTTAAATGAAACGGAAAGAAAAATGGGAGAATGAATAGTTTTAATATTCAATCCAAATTACTCACATATCGATCTATTGATTACTGTTGATCAAATTAATATTGCTCTACGCGATATCATCTATCAAGATCCAAAACGTTCATTAGCTTACTCTGAAAGAATTTATACATAAATAATTAATGAGTTCTTATTAAATGTTTTTCTTCTGCTTCGTCATTGATTTGTTTACTCTACATTTCCATTTTGTCTTCACTTTATAATTATTTTTACGATTTTATTGCAGATTGTGGTGAAATGATAGATATGCAAACACGATCAACACCGTCCCAAGGAAATAAACAAGGAAAAATGAAGTTGAAAACATTTCATAAACATTCAACGACGTCAATAATTTTTTTGTTTGGATTTTTTCTTCTGTTGTGTCAACCATTGTCCATCAATGGACTGTGCACACTACAAAGAAATGGCACACACGCACATTGTCATTATTTAGATGACATTAAATATATTGATACGTATGGATTAAATAGTTTGAGGGTGTCAACTGTTGGGAAATATTTAGCTCCATCTACATTTGGAGGTTTAACAAGTTTACGACATTTAAATCTGTCCAATGGAATTTTGGCGATAGTTGAACCAAATAGTTTCCACAATTTTCATAATTTACATTCGTTAGATTTATCAAACAATCATCTGACACATTTGAAGCCTGGAACGCTGAATGATCTCGAATATCTCCGTTTGTTGAATTTGAGCAGAAATTCTTTCACGGATATTCCATCGGACATTGAGCAACTTCACCATCTGAAACATCTCGATTTATCGAGGAACAATATGAAATGTGATTGTCAAAATCTGAAACGGCGAGATAAATTGATAGCAAATGGTGTGGAAATTTCGAAAAATACTGTTTGTAGTGGATTACATAATTTAGATGGGAAGAAATTTAATGAACCTGATGCAGATGCTATTTGTATGTTCGATGACCAAGATATGGCTATGGGAATGCAAGGCGACCAGCCTGCTGATGACATATTAGATGGATCGGGTGAAGGATCCGGGGATCCATTCGATGATATAACAGCTGAAGATATACCTGAAGATGATGAAAAACTGACTGTTCCTGATACAACATCGACAACGCCCATAGAAATTCTCTTGACACCTGACACAACAACATTAACCGATGATGAATTATTTTTCACTGAGGAGACTGACAAACACCTGGTGACATCGCCAACATCAGAATTAACGGAAGCATCAACAGTACCAACTACTCCAACCGTCACTGAGTCGGTAAAACCAAAAATTCAAGAATGGGAGAATGAAGGCTCAGGCGATGATGATGCAGAAGATCCATGGGTTGGTGAGGGATCAGGATTTGAGGGATCCGGGATAGGAATTGTTCCACCAATCAGTTGGGACAATGTCGAACCTGATGGTGCTCATGGTGATGATAAAAATAGTTCAATTGAAGAAGAAAGTAGCCCACGACCAACTTCTACAACTACAACTGAGACTGAAGGGATAATTGACACGCTTTATGGATTTTTCTGGGGTACAAGTGCACCACCTGTCAAGGTAACACCGACCAATGATTTGAATCTTGAGGAAGAAGAATTTATTCCAGCATCTTCATCAACACCGAAACCAGAAGAGCACGAAGAAGTAGAAGGAAGAATGATTCCACCACCTGTTATCAAATCAAACGTGGAGCAAAATCCTGACGGTGTGAAAGAAAGTGTTTCCACTGAATCGAAAAGTGGCAAAGTTCTAGCTGCAATCCCGGTTGATAATACAGAATCACCTGATGCATCAACAGCAGAGCAATCGAAAAAAGGAATGGGTTCCTATGTGGTTCTGGGTGTACTTCTTGGTGTACTTGGGGCATTGATTGGTTTTGCTGCATATAAAGGCGATTTTTGTAAACCAGGAAGAAAACGAAGTGATGATCGACATCGGAATTTACCTGATCTAGAAACAGGAACTGAATTGAAAGATCTAACAAAGTCTTTGCTAGAAAATCCAAATTCGGTGCAACCTAAAATATCTTCGAATGGTGGAAAACTTGAGACAATTCCGTTGGTCACATCATCAGGACTTCCTAATGAAATTAAAAACGATGATGAACCAACATCCAAGTTTACTGGAGCTTTAGCTAATGATCCAGTGGATCCTGTGAAACCACCAAGAAAATCTTTTTCACCAAATGAATTTGAGAATGGTAAGAAAAATGGTACAAATGGGAAAATTGTCACCACACCTGAATTAAATAGTAACATTCATGATGATGATGAATCGCCATTAGTTTGTCCAAGACCGAGGGCAGGAGATGCTTTGGTTAATGGTAAAAATGATCGAGATTCGTTATCATCAGTTGGTGGTGATTCACCGTCTTCAGGATCACACTCAGCACGATTGTCAAATCCACGTCTGAGTCAAGGTCTACCTCCTGCGAGTCCACACGCGCAACGAGTGAAAATAACACTCCAAGATAATCCCGATAGTGTACCAAGAACCCCTTTATTAATTACAAGGACAAAAGCCGGTGAAAATTTATTGAAAACACCTTGAGAATAAATTTTATTTTCTTTCCTATCAATTGGAATGATTGATTATTCCAAAGACATTTGAACGAACTGTTCTTCAAGATTGATTTAGAGCGAGTTATTGTAAAGGGAACGAAGTTTTAAAATGAAGATATGAACAATGACGATCATGGAGAACTGACTGCGACGTGACTGGGGCTTACAGAAATATTTAAAGCCTCGTTCTCGCGTGGTCGACATTCAAACAATATATTTTATGAGAAATATATCCAATAAATATTTCTATTTTCTCAATGAAGTATAAAATTTGCACCGCATATCAGTGAAGTGATTATATCAAATCACATTTTGCTTCTTTCTTTCGAAGAGAATTTTGAAGATGAATAAATGAATTGAAACGACGTAAAAATGGCAATGAAATTCACGAGTCATCTTTCATTTTCACTGATTTAATTAGATGGATTGATGAAGATATCATGAGACAGTAACATAGAAAGGCATTATTTATATTGTTTTATTAGAATAAGTAAATAGTTCGATAAATGTTATAACAGTTTTTCGACACCAAGAAAAAAAAGAACGAGATAAGGAATGTAAATAGTTACATTGAGTTTTAATTGTTCGAAAATTGTATTATGGTCATATAAAAATACGTAATTGTAAATATTTTAATACATAAGATTAGTCAAAGTTGATGAACATTAAAAGAATTTATATATATCCGAGAGAACGAGAGAGAAAATAAAAAAATTATCGAGATTATAAATTTGTATTAACATTCTATCAAAAATGTATCAGACAATTCTACTTTTTGAAATGTGCCGTGATTCACCACTAGCGGCACATGGTTCAGGAGATGAAACTAATTCAGGTGATGGTGGAGATGGCAAAATGAGAGTTGGCGGTCGGTAAGTTCCACTTCGTGGTTCACGTGGTAAATCAATGACACAGATGTCATTGACTATTACATCACGTCTAGCACCAACAGTTGAATTTCTCAATACGTCGGAATCCTCATCATCGCTTGAGTGGCCATCATATTTAATCGATAATCTTCTTTTCTTTTTGCTATTGCTTGGTGTTCTGAGTTTGACTACTTTTTTAGATTCATCATCAATGCTGCAAGTTGGTTCATTAGCCAACTCTCGGTTTTTTCTGACTCTTCCTGATTGTCTGGTAGTTGTCCGGACCTTCACCATGACTTTTCGTTCGGAATTTTCAATTCTTGATGAATTTTCTATTCTTGCATCGCGTCTTGAATTGAGATTGTCCTCACTGTTTGCACGTTTGCCCACCATTCGCTTTCGTGTCCGCATTCGTCGTTTCCTCGCCCATGCATCGTGATCGAGTGACTGCACTGATTGACCAAGATTCTCAATTGATGTTATTGAGTTTAAATTGTCGAGTGATTGAATAAGTCTTGGCATTTCAACAGCTTCCTCATAAGTTGGTGGTCCGATTAATTCTGCGGGATGAACTCTGGGAGTATTTTCTTGACGTCTCGATTCCTCAGCCTGTCGATTCCTGAGAATATTCGTTGGAAAAATTCATTCGAAATTGAATTATTTGAAGTGCTTGTGCACTCAATCTCAATAATTGATTTGAATTCCATCTGATTTTTATGAATTGACCTATTCGTATATTTCCAATACCTTCTGTGATGTATGAGTCGTTCCCTGGCTTCAGCTCTCTCTGCTTCTTGCAATCTCAATGCTGCCTGACGTTTTTTAGTTTTTATAGTATGACCAATTGAAACACAACTACCAAATAACAAGAAGGCAATCAGGAGACACATCAATATAAGACCGTGTGTGCGACTATTGCTCTGACTTTCTTCATCGTTGGAGTTCCAGAATTTATAGCAAGCACTTGCCCATGAGTATCCAGAGACATTGTGTGGGCTTTGGCAAATTAGAGTTGATGACTTCGTTTTTGATCCTTGCATTAAGTAATGAAATGTTGGATATAATTGTTCGCAGTCACAACGCCATGGGTTGTTATGCAGAACAATTTTCTGGAGATTTAAGTTGTGGTAGAAAACTTCACTGTTTATACCCTCGGTCAATCTGTTTCCTGAAAATTGAAAGTAGTGGTTGAAAAAATACGAAATCAATTGAGAGCGGGGGTGAGAGAGTATCAACATGAAAGAAGAAAATTTGTGGAAGTATCAATTTTTCATGAAGATATTTAACGTGCTGTTTACCAGTTAAATCGATTCCGGTCAGTGCGGTAAGATTCATGAAGCTTTGACTGGTCAATTTCACCAAGCGATTCCCCTCCAAATTCAAAAACTTCAATGTCAAGGATATCACACCAGAGTTGAAAAATTCTAGACGATTTTTACTCAAATTCAAACTTTTAATTCTTGGCATATTAATTAAGCTGTTGGAAGAAACACTCTCGATTAAATTTGACGAAAGATCAAGAGTAATTACTGAACTTTGAAGTTTCTCAGGGATTCTTTTAATACTATTGTAAGACAGATTGAGTGATCTTAAATGTATGTTGTCAGTCAATAATGTCTGAGGAAGATCATCAATAATATTCCCTGACAAATCCAGTACTTCCAACTTTGGTATTCCAGCGAATGAACTGACATTCAAATGGCCCAGGTTATTTTCATTCAAAAATAAGTAGGACAGCATTCTATTTTTAGAGAAAATTCGGTCGGGTAAGAATCGAATATTATTTCGTGTGAATTGTGCATGAGTCAGTGATGGAAGTCCATGAATTCCTGGTCTGTCCAGATTACATCCTGACACATCGAGTCTTTTTAACTTTGCATGTCTCAGAGTTTCTTTCCTGTAGACGATCAATTCAGAAACATAAGATGCCAGTTGAATTATCAATAACAACAAATAGTGAATGATGATTTGAAATACCTGGTACTGAAAACCAACATTTGATTATTTGCCATTCGCAGTTGTTCAAGTTCTGGAACATTGTCAAATGTATTTGGATGCAATAAGTTCAACAAACAATTTGACATGTCCAACCATTTCAATCTGTCGCTTTTAATGTAATGAATGGATGACAGAGGGTTTCCATCGAGATTGAGTGAAATTAATTCGGGGAATCCAATCAATGAATCATTATCCAATTGTTTTATATCTGCAATGAAGGATATTTTCAAATGAATGAATAACAGCAATTGAACAATAAATATCAAGCTCATCTTCTCAAAATTTACTCACCACATCGACTCACGTCAAGAGCTCTAAGTGCAACATTAACCAAACCATCCAAACCTCCAATAGGATTTCGTTTCAAGAAAAGGAACTTCAAATTCGGCAGTTTCTCAATCACCGAAAGATCCTCAGCAACATCACTAATTAAATTATCACTCAAATCAAGTTTTTCTAATTTCCAAAGATTCCCAATTGCCACAGGCAATTGTGTTATTTGATTATTTGATAAGTTGAGATATCTGAGTTCTATCAATCTGCCAATATCAGCTGATACAGAATGTAAATTGTTATTCGACAAATCAAGATGTTCTACCTGTATAAATAATTTTCCAAGACTGTCAATTATCATAATAACCTCAAATGAACATCAATAATTGATAATTAATTACCAAGTCACTGATTTTTTCAGGAAAACTGTCCAGACCCTGGTCAGAACACAGAACTTTCCTCGGTTCTTGATCCAGATAGCAAAGACAATCTTTTGGACAACATTGAATGCCACCAACAAAAATTATTGCACATGAAATTAGAGCACCAACTAAATTCACCCGTTTTTCTATCATAGTCATTGATTTAGCATCAACAGCATTAACACATCACAATATTCTATCAATTGTTCGTAATAGCATTGAATGTTTTGGAAAACCCGATTGTCGAGTTTTCCACTTACAAACAGTCATAGCCTTTTAATAATTGAACAACAAACCAGATGTTATCAATTATTTATCATCTATGACAATTAAAATATCGATTCATTCGTCATTAATCTTTTCAGAGCGATTCTTTAGAACAAGGTGTGACCGTTTCGTTCAGTTTTACTGTGAAAACTACCAACCACTTATCAATGTAATATACATCGTTCCTTTTCTACTTTTCCCTCTCTTCCTCGTGTGTGTCTATATGCCACAGCTTATCTCATACATACATGAGATAACTCGTCGTTAACTTGCCCTCCCAACCGGTTCTTTTTTCAATTCATTATGTTGCGTCGTGTGACGAGAAAATGACAAGAAAATAAATAAAGATGATGAAATATTTTTAGAATTAAAAATTCGGAACGTTTTTTTTACAATTTAAAATTCATATTTTTCATTCAACGTACATTCCTTCTCCTATTTTTCATAAATACTTCATGGGCAGTTTGGTGGAAAATATAAGACATTAGATAAATACGGTTGGAGTTGACCAAAGCCGATATCGATAGTGGCCCATCGTCTGTCCGTTCACGATTCTCTCTACTCTTCTAAGCCTCTCTTGGCTGACCCATGCGGATATTTTCCCCTTTCCATTTCTGTATGAGGACTTACTAGGACACTATAAGCTTTCCATCGCGTGGTCGCATTTCCTTTCATCATCGTTCCATTTTAAATCCCATGAAAGTGAGTAAGAAAACAAGTAGACGAATGAGAAAGAGGAGAAAAAATTTTATTCTTTTCTGTTTTTTCTTTTTCTTATCAATCTTGATCCGATCGCAGACAAAATAAAATTCCAACAAATATTTATCTGAATGTATAGTTATATACATTCATATGCTAACATGACATTCATAAAAATAAAAATAAATCGAATCTGTAAAATGTTGCAAGTTTTCGTCAACTCATCTACACAAAAAGCTTTTTCAAGTTGTTGTCAATGCCTTTCTCATATGTAGTCGATCGTTTTAATTTGTCCAAAATATTCTCTCCCGATTTACTCCGTGTCATCAATCATGAAAAAAAAAAAAAA
>JABMBR010005856.1:0-12862 GCA_018881525.1 Meteorus sp. PSUC_FEM 10030008
CATCCGAAAGTTCTTTACTGTGAATGTATAACACCGCATACACCAGATTATACGGTTCTCATTTCACTCACTCACATAAACACATTCTCTCTATCTCAATCATCCTCTTCCGATCGTCGTTATCCTTATGAATAAAATACAACGCACACGGAAATATTCTCACAATATTCGAGGAGTCAAAGTCATTAGTCTCTGCGGGCGCTTTCATTCAAAAATAAAAGAGAAAATAAAAAAATAAACAGTGAAAGGTGAAGAATATAAAAAGCGGGAAAGAGATTGAAACAAAAGCGGAAAATGATTAATGTTCTATAAATGACTGAAAATTTACTTGTGTGAGGAGTGTGATTGCTTTTGTGAGACGATATTGAGAAGACATTATGAGAAACTTTGAAAAATATACGCAGCGTTTTTTTTTTTTTTTTTTTCGTATATAGAATGAGAAACCCAATCTTGAAGTAGTCAGGACAGATTTGTAAATTTAATTTTTCATTCTGTCTCTCGTGTGTCTGTACCACACCCTCCAACATTTCTATATGACTCTTCATTCTTTTTTTTCTTTTTTTTTTCGTTTTCTAATCTATCTGTAAATCCATATCTCTATTCATCGCATCATTTCTTCCCCCTCGCACTTTCACTGTCTCGTAAAAATTCCAATGCCGTTTTGCATTTATTTTTGTTTTTTCTTACTCCGTCTTGTCTGCCCTTCCAAACAAAATTTTGAGAACGCGCACACACCAGAGAAATCTTCGCGGACGATTCTCATGACGCGCGGTTGGTTATGTGGCCGCGTTGATCTTTTAAACCGCTTAGCTTCGGGTTACACCGAAAACAAGAGTGCACTCAAAACGCTTAGCATACCACAACACACACACACATATATATATGTATAAACACACATTTAACCATTCGATTATTAAAATTTGCCAATAGTTTTTTGTATTTGTTTCAAGCACCATTGTATGAGATTATGACTCTACTTTTTGTTTCAATCCTGATTCTTTTTTTTCTTCAGTTCTATATTTTTCCCCTTTTCTCCCCTCTTTCATTCTCTTTTTTCAATTGTTCGCCCCTCGATTACCCTCAACAATGACGAAGGGGTGACAACGGACGAGTTAACCTCCCGCAAAACTACACAACCGAGCGTGAATAATCCGACAAAGTTTAGAGAAAGAAGACAATGATGATGGAAAAAATGTATTGCAAGGAAGAAAGAGGAAGGATTGAACGATGAACAATTATTGTAGACAGAAAAAAACAAAAATTACCTCACTTGTACGATACATCCACGTATGTTGAATTGTTTTATCTGTTTATGTGGAGCAACATAAATTTTTTCCACAATTCTCCGCTCAGTTCAACTATCATTTATAGCCATTGGCAATTTATTTGTGAGAGCTCACGAGCGTGACGGACCAAACGATTGAACAATGACCAAACTATTTTTATTCTCGAGATCTTTGGTTATATTTACGTGTTTATATGTATTTACATTTAATGGTTGTATATCTATAAGTGAAAAAAATTCAAACGTCATTGTGTATGTCAACATCATTTTCATTTCTCAGCGTGTCAAATAATCAATATAATCGTCAGTTTGTTGCAGCAATAGACAGCTGATATCAACGTCTCGATTTCATTGGAATTATGTTTCGTACACACATATATATATATGTCTCTGTTTATGTGGCGGAACCAGTTCGCGAGGTACAATTACAATATTGTCTGTTGCGCAAAAGCCATACGATATCTGCAATTATACACATTCGATGCTATTCAATTTGCATTCACCAAGGGCTTTGGTTGTTTCCATAAAATGCTATGCGTTTATATGCTATGGGATATTTTTATGCTCATGCATCATGAATTCATGATCCATGGACGTTATAAACATATGAAAATATGATATACATGGTATTGATCTCATGTATTGAAATCGAGAAGTCGTTCATTTATATTTTGCATTGGTTGCGTGTGCAACTCGTCGATTTTTATTTTTTATTCACTTTTCTTAATTATTTCTGGTTTTTTGCTCCTTCATTTCTTTTTTTCGCCAGGTGTTTACCATTCATCCACGCCTTAATCATATCCGTGAATTTATTCGAATTCAGTATGAGATTATGTGGACTGGAAAAATTTTTTTCTATACAAAACCGCAAATTTATTTTACTGTTAATATTCATCGATATAAAAATTTGCACTGCAATCACTCAAATAAATATTACAAATAATAAATCAACACAGTTTCAATTTTACCAATTATTTTCTGAACGACAGTTTTATCTAAATGATGAAAAAAAAAAAAAAATCCTGTTGGAATATTCAGAAATAAATTCGCAACATACCACGAGTTGTTCCACAATGATATTTCTATTTTATAAAAATATGCAAGAGCCATTGTATATTTTATATAAACAAGCAGTGGAGGTAGCGCCAATTTGCTTTTGCATACACTGAGTAAGTATACTCTTACACACATATATCTACTTGTCTACTGACGAAAGAAAGCAAGAAAAGAGTTGAATCGGGCACGAACGTAAGATAATGACCTACCGCCTTGCCAACGACTGGTGAATAATTCATGGCAGGCTGTGAAATACATTGTACGGATCGTTAAGCCACAATTGCAAGTTAGATGCGCTGTGCGAGAGAATAGTACAAAAATATTTTATTTCATATAATGTACATATACAACTGAGATAAACCAATTGCATTATTCAAATCGTATAATTCACTTTCAAAATTTAAGTACAAACAATTTGTCAGACGTGTCTCTATCTCTATTGTATACGAAACAACTTGTTGGCATTTATTAATGAAAAGAAATAAAAAAATAAAAACAAATTATATTCCCGTGTTATTTTTCGTTGTTATATGAATGCAAAAATTATAATAAATGTTATCATGAGACAACCAGATATTTTATATATACCCAACAAACATTTTTAAAGCATATCCATACGCGTCTGTATAGCTCAGTCGCGTTTTCCACGGAAGCGAGCGCGTAATTAAGACAATTAAGCTACTCGCTATAAATCACACTGTGCTCATCTACTTGAGGGCGATATCGCATCAACGATCTACACGCGTTCCAACAAACTGACTGTATGTGAGTTCATATACGTGTATGTGTTCTCGATGCCACCTTAATCTATTTTTATTTTTTGTTCACATCATAATTTATACTCAATTCATTTTTTTTCTTCTCCCGATTCACTATCCATTCATTATCTTGTATGAATTATTTTTATGAATTTGTCAAAAATTTTCTGCTCACATAAACAAATCATTGAGATGATCTTGTACAGTTGTTCATTCAAAGTGAATATTCACACAACGATATGAGTTTCTTATTGTGATGATCTTTATAATCACTCGCTTGGTTTCACATTGAGTAAAAATTAGTGCGGGAATTAAAGTCGAACGTTGATGCACCGATACATATTTTTCTTCGTCAATGAGATATGGTGTAACCCGTAAAAGTTCAAAGTGATTTGTTACTGACACTGTAAAGTATATTGAATATGAAAATTGGAGGTGAAGGGGAAATTAATTAATGGCGTTTAAAAATAATTGCTTGAGAAAGAGTATCAATAATTTTAGTGTCGGTCAGTGAACAGTAGAATTATCTCCGTTAACGTGAGATTTTTTTTCATTAATTAATTCAATTATCCTCAAAACAGATGTTCCAATGTATTTGAATATCCATTTCTAAATTTCTTTGTGCAATAATGTGATTTATGGTACATAAATAATTAATTTAAACATCACATTGCAAATTGGTAACTAGAAATTATTCCGAATGAATGAATTCATAAAAAACGCATAGAATTAAAGAAATTTCTCTTACAACAAAAAACTGATGAAATGTCACTTCATTTTCACAAAATGCGGATGAAAAAAAAAAAAAAAAGGAAAGAGCATGAAACAATATGAGAAACATAGTGTGTTGCGAAATGACATTTCATGAGAAATTTGATGGGTTTGAGATGATGAGGATAGAGATTAGAGTGACTTTAATGAAATAGGAGAGAGAAATAGTGAGATGATGAGTGAGATAGGGAGAGACAAGAGTCAACGCGTTTTGAAGCTACCATAAATTGTCAATTTCGAAGTCAATTTGCCTGGGCTTACCAATCGACTGCCGGTTAATTTCAAGGTGAATTGTGTCCAATATGGGTATATTATTAATGGCTTGGCGAGGGATAGGGTGTGCAGTTCGAACAGCAGAGGGGTTGCAACCCCGTTTTCGCGCATTGGGCAAATCTATCGCTGTGGGCCACACAAGTTGTGTATATAAATGCGACGTATGTGCCAACAAGTCACCGACCAATCTCGCTTTGCAATACGTCATAATTGAGATTAAATGCATTTGCCACCAAGTATATGCGTAGTATAAAGTCACAAGGACCTGCAAATATCCACAAACACGAACAAACATTCACATAAAATTTATACATAAACAATTTTGTAACTGCATCAAGAGGAAGTTAAACATCCAGACGTATGTTTACTGTCCTTTTTATTTTAATCAACATCATACACAAAACTAGATATATAACAGAATAAAGTCTGTTGCGAGTGTATCCGTTTTTTGTGACCTGCACAGAGATAGACTTGAGTATTTTAACTGCATTCACTATCTGTTATGAATTATGACGGCTAAATCTTATCGCTCAACATCCTGCTGCTACTGGCTTCGTGCTTAATTAAATAATCATTTGACAAATACACTTGAGAATGCTGAACAGAAGCGGGTGAAAAAAGAAGAAAATGGTGAGACTGGAAATTTATTCAAGACATTTATGTCACAATGCGAGTTTGACATTAATTCAAATTTGTAAAAAAACATTTTTCAAATCGATATAAATTCGATGAAGAATCAAAATTGTAGAGAGCCTACACACAAAATAAAATATGAAATAAAAATGATAATTTAACGTTTGAATGGAATTGCTGAAGCGAACTGTAGATAAAAATCTTTTCACCAATTGGTTTCGCTTTATGAAAATCGGAAGGACATAAAATTGTATCAGTGTGTGTATATGTGATGAAACACAAAAAATTTTTGTCCTTGCCAAGTCATGCCTCATAGCACCCTAACCTCATCATTCCCAATGATTTTTTCTTCTCACCCTCTTTCCTGTCATTGTTTTTTTCTCATCTACGATTACAATCCATCTACGAGTGAATAAATTCCGTAGCTCCATTCATTTTTTAAATATTTCCTGTACCATTTCCTCTACAAAATCAAAGAATGAACAAATTGAACTCATGGCCAGTGGATTAATTTTATATTTCAACCACCCCTCTGCATATTAATTCATTTAATACTATTTGCATTGTGACAGAAAATTCATTTTATTGTTATGAGAAAATTTTAATCTTGTTCTGTTTCTTCTGGTGTTTGAATGAGAATTATCGATGCTCCCACTGTGATGGGGAGAAGAACCCATGGAAATGTCAACATTATTTTTCTGTATCTGTATATTTACACATACACATCGCATCCCCCGTTTCTATATATATGGCCCATCGTAAAGCTTCGTCGCATGCAATTCTTGTCATAACAACGACTTCAATTTTCGTTAAAAGTCTTTTCGGGCGTTGGTAGTACCAAGGTTTATATGTACAGTATCAGCGTCACTTTCCTGGTTGGTGCGTTTGCCCCTTCGATTTCCCGCTTTATAAACTCGATTGCCACGAAAATCCAAAAGCCACTGTTCGTTCACTTGCCTGACTAGCTAACGTGCCCACTCCTCCCTTCATTTTTTTATTTCTTTTTCCATCTTTATTCCAACCTTTTCTTCATATATTCTTGCTTTTCTCCTGTGATATTTTCCAAATTATAAATTTTTACGACGATCTTTCTGTCGTTCTTCCTTCCCTACAAATACAGACACGCGTACCCATGAAAAAACGTATTTTCATTTTCGCGATATCGCTGAATGTTCTTACACAAAGTCCGTTATCACAATTGGATGATTTCTGTGATTTCACATGAGTGAAGTGAGATGAAAAATAAAAAAGGCAAAGAAGTCTACTGGAAATCCGATTCGTGGGAGCAATATGGAGTAGATAAGGAAGTTTATGATATCTAACAATTATTTTTATCTCATCTTTGAAAAGTATTTACACCCCTGAATCATTCCCTTCAAATATTAATGAACTACTCAGCTATTTATTTTCCTCTTTATTGAACTCTCATTCAGTGACGAAATAATTTCTCAGACCAGGAATAAAATTCTAAATAAAACACGAAATATTGACATTAAAAATATTTTTCTATATGAAACACTGTCGAACACGATTGTGCATCCCACTCATCCCCGTGAGCATTGCACAGTTACACTCATACATGAATACAAATACAAAAGAATATATTTTCTAATAACCAAAATGTAAAGCCGGGGGTTGTGTTACATAAAAGAAATCTTCAGGCGTGCTGAGAGCTGAATACGTGAAGGCAAAACGCGAATTCAAGATAGACGAGGTGTATAGAGGGGTGGATTTCGCAAAAATGAGCGAGAGGTTGAGGAAAAGTGGTGAAGAGAGGGTGATTTTTTTTTCTGGTGGGTATAAGACTTATCTTAGTAATATTGGATTAAAACTTATGCCTCTCTCGGTCGCAATATGTTATTTTTATTGCTCGTGGCTTTGCATAATATTCGTTGGGGTGCGTTGCTCGCGGTCGTCTCCGAGGCTAATTTTAATTTTTATATCAGTTATATACATATATACACAAATATACATAGTTGCACGCGCGCAAGTAACGAAATACAAATTTCAACGTGGATTATTTATTTATGCCACAAATTTGCAGACATCACTCATATCACAACAGCGAACTTTTGTAATTGTGAGGCAAGATTTTATTATGAAGAAATGGAGAGATTAAAAATTAAATAAACAATCACATGAATAAATAAAATATATTGGAAAGAAAAAGAATAAATAGATTTTTATCCGACATTTTATTGGTGATTATTCTTTTGCTTCAGTGAAAAATGGTAAAATAAAAGTTTCACATGAGTAACCAATTCGTGAAATAAAATATGTAGTACTACAACCACATTGTTTAGTTACTATACATGAAATAATATTGCGTCAGAGATTTCGTCAATACTCAAATACATGTACACCATTGGAATATAAAATAAAATTGAAGAAAAACAAAATAAACGAATGGGAAAAGCGCGAGTAATTGAAAAACTGACACACGAATTGTTCGTGAACATTATTTTTTTTATTGTCCCTCCCATAACAGTCATAAAATAAGAGCAGAAAAAAAAAATCGCGAACGTTTTTGTGTGAAATATTCAGTTATTACTTTATTTGAAAAAGGTATTTATTTTTTTATAGGTATTGAAAATTGTTATGCCTGACATTTGTGTGAACGTGGGGCTTTTGATGGTTATCTTTTTGCTGTTCTTGTTTTCTTTTTTCTCATTTCGCATTCATTGTAATTCCCAATAAAATGCCTATGTATACGTCATCCTTTGCACACGCCAGGACCATCCACATATGTATGTGTTTATGTTTGTGTATATTGAGTGTATGAACGGACGATACAGAAATATACAGACGCGTTATACAACCTCTCGCGTAATCCTGGCAATCTCGAGAACGTGGCCTACTCGCGCGTACGCGTAATCCTGCCAATTTGGACGACGAACATTCGAGGGAAGATTATCCTCACGAGTATTATCTATAAATATATCTACCTACCGCGTCGACACAAGACTCGTCACATGTACACTTCATCTCCTTTACCAATTGACAAACTTTCATTTCATTTCTCGTGGATTATTTACACTCAACATTTTATATCTTTCATTTTAGCTATTTCATGTGTTAATAATCGAATTATTGACACATTTTAATATTTTTCATGAAAGGAAGAATCGATAGGAGACATTTTCAAAAATTATAACAGAAATAGAAAGCAACGGTTCGAAATATTACTCGAGGAGAAAAATTTTAATTTTATTTTCTGTTGAAGTCCGCACTTATCAAAATTTTGTCTACGCAACTTTTTAAAATTCACCAAAATTAATTGTTTCTCATTTCAACATTTTTACAATAAATTTCTATCACAGAATGAACTTTGTGACTCATGAGAATAAATAAAAAACCTGAGAGAGTGAACAGATGAAAAGGTGGTGGTCTTCATACTGACATGAACTGCGGGGTGCAATACCAACTATTCACATATATGCAGTATGAATGCACATATATATATATATATGTGTGTGTATAACAACACACCACGTGTGTGATCCTTCATACTCTTTCACTCTGGTCATCAACTCGCGCCCAGACCTTTTACGACTCGCGCCCTCCGTCGAACAAATGCGCGTGCATACCCAAGTGTCAGATCCAAATAATAAAATGTCGTGGATATTTCAAAGAGAACTCGATAATTTCGCATTTGCACGTACACACAGAGCAATGTATTGAGATCAAATAAATACAATGAATTATACAACTATCAGACATAAGAAAAAAATTGACTCGAGAGAAAAAAAATGTTGAAAGATATTTACTAAATCATTTTGAATACTCCCATGTCACTGGTATTAATTCTCACTCAGACTATTTAACCGCCACATGAATTCAATATGATAAAAAAAATTGTCAAAGCGAAACCTTTTCCATACTACAAGAGTCAATGGCAGCGGTAATTAATAAACTCTAATTAACTCAATAATATCCACCGAGAAAAATAATTAGGAAGTCGATAATATTTTTTTTTCGTGCAATTATGAATGATGAAGACATCGAAGGAGAGTAAAAATTTTTTCATACCTCTCTAATTTATTCATCATATATTTTTTTATTGTTTCTTTATTATTGAAGTTAAGCGACATATACATGTCAAGTAGAGTATAATTAAATATTAAAACATTACATACAATTACGCATCTAAAATGTTGTGAGCACACCTGCACGCAAAACACCTCAACGCAAGCTGCGCCAAACATAAAAACACCTCGCAATGCAATAAAAAAAAAAAAATACCTGAATCAGTTATATATTAATGACGTTACTCAAGAATGACAGAAATAAATTTATAATCAACAATTATAAATGTTCAGATGTAAAATTTATTTCCTCACATAAATTCATGTTCATATTATACGTGATCCTTTTAAAAATTTACCAACGACGAATTATTACATATACGGTTGCGTGATGCTCATTCACATTGCATGGAATATGAAGACAAGAATGATCATATGTGCATTTACCTACGTTTCCTATACACGAAGATCCACAATATCCTCATGGAATTTTTGCTTGACGCTGTGAATTG
This sequence comes from Meteorus sp. PSUC_FEM 10030008, assembly GCA_018881525.1. Taxonomy (NCBI): domain Eukaryota; kingdom Metazoa; phylum Arthropoda; class Insecta; order Hymenoptera; family Braconidae; genus Meteorus; species Meteorus sp. PSUC_FEM 10030008. The sequence continues at coordinate 9,314 of JABMBR010005856.1, forward strand.
CTAATTACTCTCGTTCCGTGTGTAATTTACAAATGTGCGACTTAATATTTACCTCTGTATATTCTTCAATTATTATTTCCCTTATATATATATATTTTTTTTTTTTTCATTTTATTCTCTTTTCTTCTGCTTTCAACAACTCATGTTTCTTGTGACCTCGCGATAGACGTGTAATTACTCAGCTTTATGAAGAAAAAAGAAAAAATAATAAAAGATGAAGAAGAACCAAGAAATTAATTATCTTCAAACGTGAAATTCTCAAGCTTCCTCAGATTTCTAATACTTCGCTGTTAAAAATTTAATTACCAATGTCTATTTATATAAATTTTACTGTAACAAACATTCACATGAGACTTCGAAATTTGTTTTCGATAATTGAAGAATAAAACGTGAAAAATAATACGGAAATAATGAAAAATTCGATGATATTTTCACGCGCACAATGCAAATGACCAACGTGTTGTCACGTGCGTGCGCAGGCACGCGTGCTATTCGACGCGAGGAACCGGATCATAACGCCGCACGCCGCTCCTCGATATATATTGCAACGATTCTCTCGTCGTATTGGCGCATAGCACAAAGTGAGAGGGAGGAAAAGGGAGAGGCAGCGATATGAGCGCGCGTGGACGTTGTCGGTTTGTGGTTGACCCGTGCCTCACCGCACTCTGGATACCTCTGTGGTCTCCAGTATATACGCCGACATATATTATTGCTATTATATATGCACTCTATATATGTATAAATGTATATATGAATATTTGCAGTGTATATATTAATGTAGCTGTGCCTAAATAAACTTTTTTTTTCCATCATTATTACTGCATCTCATTCGATCTCGTTCTATTGTCAACGAGCGGAACGAAATCACTTAACATTTTATATCGATGACATTATCAATAAAAAATTCATTCATAATGTGTACCTAATTCGCAAACAAAGACTTGGGTGCATTATAATTTGAATCAGTTATTGTGTTCTTTTTTTTTTCTTATTTATTTCATGTTCTTTTTCTGTCTTACAGTTCACTTTTCTCGTCGTCGATTTTACGACTTGCAAATATTTTGTTCTACGAAGTGAGGTTAATGCAGACGTTTATATTCAAACATACTTCAATAATCGATGATGATTAATGTAACGGCGGAAAAGAAATGTTTTTTTTTAACGAACTGGGAAAAAATAATTTGCCCCACAAATGAAAAATTATTTCTCCAAACTACTTCGTTTTCCCCGTTACCATTCAGTGAATTCTGAGAATCACAGAATTAATTTAAATTGTATCAATGAGAAAATGTTTACGTAATAACATTGAAAGATTTCTCGAATTTGAACGATCTCAAAATTTTCACCGCAGTCAAATATCTCAATTTCGTATTTGTCACTAACTAAAAATCCTCGTCAACTGACCCGCACGACCACCGACGTCGGTATAAATACACAATAAACGATATAATATCTTCACGCGTGAATGCAGATAAGCCAGAGCGTCGTACGATTCAAATTAGCAAATCAATTCAACCGGAAGGCGCGCGAGAGGTTGCAATTGGCTTGATGACTTTCGCGCCCTCGAGGGCGCCCATTCGTAACGGATCAGTCATTCGATTCGTCACTCTCCCTCTCACATATTTACAACCATTCATACACCCAACACACACTCACCAAAAAAAAAAAAAAACCCATCTAACTCAACACACAAACACCAACTCCTTTAATATAAATATCGCAAATGTGCATCTTTCCACTCTCATCAATCTCCCGACAATATTTTCACACCTTACACATTAAATTAAATTCCTCACATTGCCACAATGTCTATTTATTCATATCAATACCAACACACGTCTGAATTCACAATTTTCATATCAAATTACGATTTATCGATCTCAAAATTCATCATAAAATTCGATCATACACTCCTCACATATGCACACATTTGTACACAGAATACACATAAGTATACACGAACATAAAGGGATATAATTCTTCGTAGAGAATCATCATTGTAGAAACACGATTATCAGTATTGTGATGAGCGTAGGGGTATGGCATTGGAGTCGCTTTATCTTAATGCCAAAATCAAATCAGCTCGCATGGAATTAGAGACGGCATTACTGCGTATGGACTATCCGGCATATGCACTCTACACTCTCTCACCCCCTCATTTATATAATATATATACATATTACGTATGTAGATATATATACATACAATACGTATATATGAAAATGTCCGCCTGTCATAATGCTTGCAGAAGGGCGAGAACAATGCAACGATGGGGAAACACGAGACGGCCGCGCATACTGGATGATATTACCGAACACCAATCTATGGGGTTCTATACATATACACCCAATATTATATCTATATATTTATTATTGTTATTGCTATTGTTATTATTGATATGTATATGTAAATATGTCTGTTCATATCAAGGATTCATAGTCTGCCAAAAATGCCAGAATTGTTTGTTCTGTTATAATGGTGAATCTGTCAATTATATTTGTCATTCAATTAGAATATCAGAAGTGAAAAGTTATTTTTTGGTTTGTTTGCTTTATTTATATGAACACTTGAAATTCATTATTCGGGTCCCATTGATTTTTGACGAATGATTGAGAAGTTTTGGATAGTGAGACAATTTTTTTGGTAGTCATTGATGACACTGGTCTGCGAAACAAATTTTGTTCTCTCCTCTAGATTTGATGTATGTTTTATGGAAAGTTTGATATTTCTGAATAGAAATAAAATATGGAAAATTATGAAACGTGTAGAATTTTTTTTAATGGAATTTTTTAATTGAACTCTTATTGATTTGATAATGTACAACTCCTCCTATTCATCATATTTTCATTCAAAGGAGGAATCTGTTGCAGACCAGCATCATTGATTGTAAATTGATATGGATAATAATTTGGTTATGTTTTGTTTTTCAGTTCGTCAGGTTGATTATTGATTTGTGAGCAATTGAGCATGGATTTTGCATGGTGATTCGCTGAGATGTGGTTCGTTGGAGCAAACATTATATCGTGCGCTGCATTTGCAATATTTGAACCGGACTGTACGACAATGCCCGAGGGTCCTCGAAATATTCGCTCACTTGTTCTTATATAGAAGTGCACATGTACATTTGTACAATGTCGCTGGGTTTTTGTGAGAGATGAGAGAGTGAAGTGGAGCGAGTGAGACCTATGACTCGATCTCTCCCCTTGCAGCGCTTCCTTATAAAGTAATTTTCCTACCACCCTCAATATCGCTCTCACTCTTGTGCACGATCTTCTTCATTGAGTTTCACGTTCTCTTTTTTCAACTGACAACAATTGAATTCTCTCTTTCCATTTTCCTATTCGTTTGTATCAACATTTACATTTATATTTGAATAATGGGAAAATAAAGAGTCGACGAGAATGGAAGAAAGAAAAAAAATGAGAAAATTGGAGGAAAGAAAAATGAAATAGAGTGAGATGTGAACGCAGTATTACATTTTTAAGCGTTTCGTTTCCGAGCCCGCCGGGGCTTTCGTTCAACAACAAGAAGAATGTTATATATATATAT
>JABMBR010005857.1:0-12850 GCA_018881525.1 Meteorus sp. PSUC_FEM 10030008
TATATATATATATAATGAATTGATGACGAGTCACAAACAGTGATACTACTCAGTTGATAATAATGCCCACCCTTGCTGCTAAAGTTGGAAGAAGAATTGGTGGTATTGAAGAACACAATTTTAAGATAGAATGTAATTTGGTGGCAGAGTTTTATTGGGTCTTTGATTCCCGGTCGGAAAAAATGAACTTGTAAGCACTTCGAATTATAATAGTTTGAGATCCGTTAAAGAAGTCCAACAGTTCACAAATGATCACTGCTCATTTAATTGTAGATCAATCGTAATTCCAATGTTGATGTATGCACGGTAAATCGATGCTTTCTGGACCTATTTTTTTCATTTCTGCATATTGATATATTCCAAATATTCAGTATTATTAACAAACATGTTGTCCAATATATAGCTGTTGCATGAGTATATTGATTGTTCGGCGGCATCAGTGCATCCATTTTTAACATCAAAACCTTTGGTTCATCATGAAAGACCGAATATTTATCATTTGTGGACACAAAAAAAAGTCAAGTGGATTTTTCTAGGTCTCCAGAATTTCATGCGATCAACCCCATCACTAAAGTTTCCTGCTTTGCGACAGGGATCCAAGTGACAACGTGAAAGATCATGTATAGCGTCTGAATAAAAAAATTCAATGGTTAGACACTGATATGATTATCGACCCCGTACGGTTACGAAGAATAACCTCGCTCAACCAATAACGTAACAATGCATAGTCGAAATATTTATGCGCCATATGACTTCACACCGTTGATCATAAAAAGTTCGTGTTCCTTCAAACGTCAAATGTTAACATCATTCAAGTGAGTGAGAATATATTCTAACTTATGTTTTCATCTATGGATTGATTAGTCAGGATTGTATAGGGTCATTATGTGTGAGGAATGCGAATTGTGTGATGATATCTCTCAAGTGGTTTTTAATCGATGGAGGATCATGATATACGAATATTTAAAAATCGCATAATCGACGAACTAATGTCGCATTTAGATATCATTCTTCATATAAACATCATTCCTCGGTGAATTGTCTGTTTTATAGGGACGAAATTTTGCTGATAGCTTGAGCTTGTTTCATGATTGGGAGCGATGATTTAGAGAGTTTTCTGACTATTCAGCAATCAATACCATGAATCAAAAAATGAATTGTTCGAGAAGATAAGCATGTGGTTCTAAGTGTATTTCGAACCATCTGTCAATGATTCAACTGCTCGGAATGATCGATCATTCTGTTTTATTTGTCGTTTTCGAATTTCATTTCGAACTTGGCGCGTCGAGACAGTTGAATCAACACTGTGGTCTCAACAATATATTCCCCATTCGATGTGTTTGGATATAGGTATTCACATTTGTAATTGCGCATTATGATTTTTCTGCATTGATAGTTTCGAAATGTTATGATGCAATTCAGATTATGTCATATCCGCATTATACTGTTATGATATCGTTCCGACATTCAAACCTAATCCAAGGAGACCTCTTTTTTTTTCTAGATTTATTGGATGACATATACGTTATTGATGTAGAGTAGAATTGTCACGATACCATCTACTATATATACGAATCATCAACATTCTGAAACCGAGTTGATATGAATTTTTAATATTTTTTTCGCATTTTTGCGAATATGAAAGTTTTATATTACGATCAACAAATAAAAAGTCGGATCACGTGACCTTCTCTTTTTCAGAGTTTCGTATCTCTCTCATTTCGAAAAAGATTCACGAACTCGGTGTGAAAATACATTGGTGTCATTGCATGCTTCAAAGACGGGTCAATATATAAACAGTCAATTGGTGGAGTTAGATCAGTCAAGTCATAACCTATAAGGTGAATGCTAAATATCTGCTTCAGAATGTTAAAAATGCTCGCATGTTCAGAACTATCTAAAGGCATTGCAGACACGTGGAGTGTCTATTGTACTATTCAGACTACCTTTATTATCGATATTGAATGGGATGTGGGATTCATATTGATTTTGAACACCGCAAAACAGTAGTTATCTCGTAATTTATTCCACCACAATCTTTCCGGACATAAAATACCGAACCATGTATTCATCTGGGAACCCGATCACACTTAAAGTGACCCTGTGTAATATGTACGCCCAAACCCTCACGACAATTGATCAGAACTGAACCATTCAATTATTGGTACATTTATTTATGCCTTGCCTTCTTATTTTGAATGGTTCCAGTAACTGAAATATGGAATAAGGCACATGACATTTTATCTTATCAGAGATAACAATATAAGAAAATTGAATAATACCCTATCAATCCTTCCAATTCTTACATAAATGTATGTGCCGAGGCACACTCTCAGTTGTCCTTTCTCTATTATCACATATATATATATATATATTTAGCATCCCTATATTATTTATTTTGAGAACCACTGATACTACCTGTACATTCGACACTAGTCCAGCTATTTCCTACATATAATCTATATAAATATTGTCCAGACTTTTTCCCTTTGTTCACTTAGCTATCATGTACGAAGAAATTGGAATTTGGCCATTATCAATAAACGCGAAGAAAGTGTGATCTCATCAGAGACACGCGGGTGGTCGTGTGTAAAAACACGACAGTGGTGAGCACTGGTGAGTCTATATGAAGAATGAGGACTGGGAGAGAATGAAATGAAGCGAATTGATGAGAGAGTGTACCCAAGAGCGAGATAGCGAGATGGCAAGAATAGTATGAAAGCAGAAAGGAAGCGATATATTGTATGTGTGACTCACAGGGAGCTGTATGGAACTGATGGCGATAAAGACTAAGAATGATAAACGAGTGAGAGAAAGAGAGTTGGAATATTTGACGTACATATTGTGTACATCACACACACTAGAGAAGGATAAAAGATTGTAGGAGGCATTGTACTCTCAACATAGAGTGGTGCAGAGCGGGGCCGTCATGCCGCATGCGTTCCAGGTGCTAGTTGCTGGTTATGGTTGAAACCGTCAGTTGGTTGGAATTCACGCATCACATCGATGCCAAACCTTTCTTGGTATTTTATATTCAAAATAGACAGTAGCTTTGAATCTCCTCCTTTTTTGTATACGTTAGTACTTAAATAACCATCCTACACGTTGTATACTGCCCCCAATATCAAAATCTCAATTGATTGATCTAAATGAATGTGACACAGTTCTATAGAACAAATGGTCAGTAGTAGCATTGTTGTGAAATATTTTCAAGTATCTGTGTTGATGCTTGAATGAAAGGTTGTTGTGTTTGTGTGTTTGTTGATTCTGCTAGCTGTTGACATATGAGAAAGTATACCGTTTTCGTGGATAATATTGATTAGATATTATTATGAGGTAATATATATCTGGGAATGTTGATAAAGATTGGATTATATGTATATTGAACGAAGGATTATATTCTGTTGTAACCCTAGTGGTTGTTATCTGAGGTTTCATATTGTTCTTATTCAATATTTGAGAGTGAAAATGGAGAGCGGTATGAATCAATTGCGTTAAGTTCAATTGTACTATTCTGTATTCAAGTAGAACAATGGAGAAATGATGGAGTATGAGGTATGAAAGTGAAGCATGCGATGACGGCATTTGCTTTCGGCTTCTCTGTTCTAACGTATGTTCTTATTTTGTATCAAAACTGACACAGTATTAGGTCTTCTATTATTTCTATCATGACATGCATTTATATATTTATATCTACTATGTATAGATATACAATCGTAACCTCTCTATTGAATGTGAAACACGTGTTGCAGAAAGCAGAGCGATTGTCGAAATAGACGTGTGTGAGCACGAGCCAAGTTCTCATTGGCGATATTTTATGTGCGAAAAGGAAATTATAACTTGTTTACTGTTGGTCGTTGAATGAATATTCGGGTGCAAGAAATAAAGTCAACGAATTTGAAACACACCAAGATGTTCGACAGCAAGTGAGTGTACCGGATTTGTGGAATATTAATTGGAAGCAACATGACACTGGTTGAATCTTCATTATGTATATAAATCTATTTTCAATTTTATCCAGAATGCCCACTGCAGGAGTGGCAATACCATCTGTCACCGGAGCAACAGCTACATTACCATTGCCATCGATATCATTGACTAGTGATAATAAACGAAGCTGGGTGCGTAGGGCAGCTCCATGTTTCGCATTTTTGGCAGCATTCTCTACTGCAATGACACTTCTCTTAGTTTGGAGTGAAGCAGCAGCTCTTAGGTGATAAAACCAACTGAATATATCTTTACTTGTTAGGTGAACAGCTCTTGGAAGAAAAATACATTCGGAAACGTATGATTACAGGAGACAAGCATTCGATAAAAACTTGCAGAGAGATTATGTATTGAATGTTTCGATGGACAATTCTCAACTCGTATCATTCATTCGTGAGATACAGTTCAAACGAACAAGTGGCGAAGATTCTCCTAATGTCACCGAATCGTCAGAAGAAAAAATTATAACATCGCACTTCAAAGAAAAACGCAATGGTATCTATTTGGAGTATATTAGCAGACCAGGGGGCAAATCAACGACATCTTGGCTTGAATATAGCTACGGTTGGCATGGGATTCTCGTACTAACTGACTTCCGAGCATTTTTCGAAGCTTGCAGGAGCAGGAGACATCCAAAAACACGAGTTTTACATGCTTGTTTGAGTACCGATAAAGACACAAGAGTGGTAATTTCTTCGATTTGCTCTTACTGTGTGTAAGTAGCATTTGTCATGCATTCACTAATCATAATATAATCCTACAGATAACTTATCATCAAGAAGCGGAGGTTCGTGTTACGAAATTGGGCGAGGGCCCGAATTCTCTCAGTTTCTCTGACGAGGGACTCCCCACTATGAAACTACAGTGCTTCCCATTGTACAGTGTACTTCTCGCCTACAATCATACAAATATAGATTATTTGAGTTTAGACAGTACGGACTCGTCCGATGCACAAGTTCTGGATACGATACCATGGGACACTATTCGTATATCTCTGCTATCAATACGTTGGAGTAATCATCACAGCGAACAAGAATTGAATAATCTCATTGAGAAATTACGTAAAAAACAATATCGATTCCTCCAGACCACCGATTCTGGAAGATTGATGTTCACGTATTCGAGACTCAAAATTTGATCTGATTCTTCTGTTTCTGCTATAAATATACCATTCAAATCGAACAGAATGTTCGGTTATGCCAGTGCCGTTAGGATTTATGTATAGATATCATTGATAAGTAAGATGATTCAGTCCCTTTTGCGTTTTTACGGAGAATCTTGTATCAATTTATTTTAAGTAGCTCTGTATTAGTGATGGAAGCGCTCTCTGGAAATGATTTGGCTCCAATCGATTATTTTTTTTATGTTACACATTTATAAGCATTTTAATTGTATTAATGCTATTTATCGAAATTGTATGAATTTTTTGTCGTCACTTAATTTTTGTTCTGTCCGTCTGGTACATTCATGGATGAACATGTTTGTGTAATAAGATTCCAGTAAATTACAGTATGAAGAAGAAAAGGAACATCGAATACTTGAGGGCCTTATTAGTCTGTAAGATAATATTTTGATAAATGTGATTGAGGAATGTGCATCGAAAATCCTATCAACAATTGAACAAATGTTTCAATTGGAGAAACGTCACGATCATGTGATACATAATCATATAGAAAAATCGAACTTCCATTCATTATTAATCATGATTCGTAAGTATTCCCCGATGTCTTTTTGTTCGCATTTTTTTATAAGATAAAAATGAATAAAGTGTTGACAGAGCAAGTGTGTTAGAATTTTATTACGTTGGTACCATTAGACTAGTAATGGATGTAAATATTTGACGATGAATGGATCAAAGTCAAATAAAACAGCTCAAAAATGTATGTATAAACTTCGACTGATTTTTCAACACGCTATCCATATAGTTTTTTTTATCAGTCGTTCTTGATAAACAACTAAGATAATAGTGCGAGGGCCAGCTAATGGCCTGAGTATTGTGTAGGTTTCACATTTTTTTTTTTTTTCATGTTTGATTTCCACTAATTTTTACATCTTATCGATGGACATGAGCAAATTGGCACTAGGATGACAAACTCCAAGTGCACGTGGAATTATTTTATCATTCAAGGTGCAAGGGTACATAATGCATTGAGACACATTCGACTTCCATGTTGAAGGAAACTTTTGCTTCTTTTCTTTCACTCCGAGATAACTCTGATTGTGGATAGGTAATATTTCATGATAGTATCTATTTGTAATCCGTGGTAGGCGGATGGGATTTTGTACATCTATCACCGCAACGTGTTGACACCAACCCTTGATAGAATATTTTCATTTGTCGTAAACTCAGTAAATTAATTTCATTCATCTGACTATCATCCGGGTATTAAAGTTGACTCAAATGCAATGGAGACTACAGTAATGATAGACGCAGATAAACAGTCCCCTTTTTCCAAGCAGGAGAGTAAAAAACTCTGGCAATATCTTGCGGCATGTTCAGGTAAGAATAGTCACAATATTAGTTCGCAATGAGTTGTGATTGAAATAAAAGATGGAATCATTAGCGAGCCTCCTCGCTGTTGGAGTTGGCACGGCACTAGCTTGGACATCGCCAGTTTTGCCGAAATTGGCGGCAAACGATTCATCATTTCCAGTGACACCCGACGAGGGATCTTGGGTCAGTTCTCTGCTGGCAATTGGGGCAATAGTCGGTGCCTTGCCAGCGGGCACGTTGGCTGATAAATATGGCAGAAAGAAAGTACTTCTTTCCTTGAGCGGACCTTTCATCCTTTCGTGGATATTGATAGTAATTGCACGATGGGTTTGGGTTCTATATCTGGCCAGATTCATTGTCGGAACTTCTGTTGGTGCTTCATGTGTTATCGTGCCAACCTATATAGCTGAAATAGCATCAGCATCAGCTCGAGGTACTCTGGGAGCAATGTTCCAACTTTTCATGGCTTTCGGCATAGTATTAGCATTCGTTCTGGGCTCATCAGTTTCATACACAGTATTTGGAATCTTGTGTGGTATTGTTGAGGTTGTATTCATCGCAACCTTTCTTTGGATGCCAGAATCACCATCATGGCTTGTGGTAATTTTTTTGGAGAATGATTTGATTTACTTTCATTTATGAAGCTTCTAACGACTCTTTCATATAAAAGAAACAAGGAAGAAAACCAGAGGCTTCATTGGCATTAGGAGTTTTCCGTGGGAGAGATTACGATCCGAGTGAAGAAATTGCTGAAATGCAAGCTATCGTAGATGAGAATGTATCGAGAAAAAGCTCAATTTTTGATCTGATTAAAACGTCCGGAAGTCGAAAAGCTGCATTAGCTTCCTTCGGCGCAATGGCCTTCCAACAGCTCTCGGGCATTAATGCTGTCATTTTTTACACCGTTACGATTTTCGAAGCGGCTGGCAGTAGTTTGAATTCCGATATCGCTGCAATCATCATTGCTTTAGTGCAAGCGGTTATGGCAGGTGTTGCGGCATTGATTGTTGATAGAGCTGGAAGAAAACCTCTTCTAATTTTTTCTTCCTCATTCATGGCCATCAGTCTCATTGCAATTGGACTATATTTCAAACTCAAGGATGGTGGCAAAGATGTCTCTGGTATTGGATGGCTACCACTCGTCTCTCTGACACTCTTCATGGTTGCTTTTTCCGTAGGGTGAGAATTCCTGTGTCCTGTTTCAAAAAATTTTATTTCGCACCCATCAAATCATTTTCATTAATTTCAGACTTGGACCCATTCCCTGGATGTTGATGGGAGAATTATTTACGTCTGAAACGAAGGCGGTGGCCTCTGGGATAGCTGTCATGCTCAACTGGTTTTTGGTATTTCTTGTTACCAAAACATTTCCATCAATGCAAGAAAGTCTCGGTGCTGCTGCAACATTCTGGATATTTGCTGGAATTATGGCGTTCGCTACAGTTTTCGAGTATATGTTCGTGCCAGAAACGAAGGGAAAGACACTGCAAGAGATTCAAAATGAATTAAATGGCGGCATCAAGGAAATACGAAGGCGTTCATAAATATCTTCGACATATTATCGTGTGACTTTATTTATTTTTATGTGTTTCCTGTTTTCCTGTTTGCGTATCGGAGAATTCTGTGCGTAATTCCAATGAGTTGCAGGAACCACCACATTAATAATTGATGAATAGGTGTTGATGGCGCCTTTGAAAAAAGCAAACCATATCAACTACCAATGTATGTATACACATGATAAGATGCAGCCAGATAAGAGGAAAGAATTATAAGTCCATCAAGAAGCCATTCATCGATATATAAGCTCTATTGATTACGATAAATATTGATTTGGCTATCGCGCAATCACGGTTGCATATCTCACTGCTCATATTCTTGTTCTATTTGATTCATGGTACAGCAGAAAATTATATATTTCATCCCATAATTACATGATTAAGTTTTTAATTTTCCTTCACCTATATATGTTGACGAAATGTGATAAATTTTCACTCGACAATTCATTTGGAATCCATCCATGACACGTACTCAAACAGTTGACAAAATTCCGGTTTATTTGTTGAATGACGTCGATCATACACATGTGGTAATGATTGATCACAACATATTATTGAAAAAAAAAAAAAAAAGGTACATAATGATTGTCCATACGCAATATTTGTGGCTGAACATTATCGCTCGTCTCAGTACGCTATCAGGACTGGTTCCAAATTGTATACACAACGAGCTGAATCAATTTTCAGAAAAATAGAAGTAGAAATTTCATTTCTTCAATTCTTATCAATATACAAGGAATTGTAATCGGCATGAATATACTCGCGAACAACGGGGTGAAACGATAAAAAAAATCTCAACCAGTTCGATGTATGAGCATAAGTTGTCCCCACTATTATGACAATGCAGTGGCATCGTTGTCGCAAAAAGGGGGGCATCACACATAATATAAAACGTATCATTACAGCTCATATCCACGAATCCGAGAGTTTTCGTATGCAGTTCCTGTCACATTTGTATCGTTGATGGAGATCATCATACAACGTTTCATATTGACCTTTCGTTTTTTCCTCGTATGAGAATAAATATTATAAAAAAGTGAAATGGACAACGAGGATGGATCTAAATTATTTCAATTTGTTGCTGCGATCGCGGGTAACTATTATTTCATTTCACTTCTTTGTTTTTTCGATGAACTATCAGTTCAGATTTTGTAGGTTTATAGAAACACAATTTAAAGCGCAACTTGGAAGAATTAAAAACACCCGTATAAAATTTTCTACATGAAAGCGACCCATTCACAAATATCAATTTGCGATGTGAGATGAATTGAAAATAATCATTGAATTGTTGATTGAATTCTGCTCTGCTTTACTGTTCTATTTTTTCCATCCGAAAGTTGGTGAATCATTACATTGTAGATATGATTATTCGTATGCACAAGAGTCGCGATAAAATAAGAACGGAATGAATATGTAACGTTTGTCCAATCACTCACTACATCACCACAAACAACCATGACTTCACTCATCCAGTAATTACTATTTTGTATCCATTTATTAATGATATATAATCGAGATCTCAGGGCAATCATTATTACTTGTGTTATTTTGTGTTCGAAATGGAACTTGGCCAACCGAATGACAATTATACGCCTGCTTATTGCACATGACCATGTGGCAAATTTGAATCGGCTATCGCTTCCGCATAGGTATCTATCATTGCGTAACTAGTATTAGTTCGGTTATTCGATTGGCGTTTTTCATCATTTCATTCGTCATAATATAAAAGCTCAACTCGCGAGGTGATTTTTTAGATAGTTATCATTACAAATTACATCTCAAAAATAATCGGTTCTACTGAATCAATTCACATGTAGCCAATATGATGAAAAATGATAATACGAGGTATTTGAAATATACAGAATCGCAGTTTTCAATCCTTGATAATGTCAAGGATCTGATTCAATTCGCAATTCTCCAATACACGTCGTAAACGATTGCATAAGATATCGATTGAAATAACAGAGAGTTTATTGAATAGATAAAACGGGAAGCGCATGTTTGTTCAACACTTCAATGATTATTTGGTATCACACTCATTTATTCACTATCAAATGATAACATCAATATGTGTGAACACCAGGAAATATATGCACTATGGCAGCCGGGACATTGTTGGGTTGGACCAGCCCAGCTCTACCAAAATTACAATCTCTTACAGATGATAATCCTGTGGGTCGAAAAATTGATGAATCTGAAAGTTCATGGATTGGATCACTCACTCCTGTTGGTGCACTGATTGGTAGTTTTCTTGCGGGATATTTGGCTGAAAGGTCAATTTTTGAAAATTACGTTGATACTGGACAACTCCACTGGACACATTGCCTCATAATTTTTCAATGGTTACAGATGGGGCAGGCGGGTCACTCTTCTCTTAAGCGTCGTCCCATTTTTAGTTTGTTGGATTCTCGTTGCGGTGGGCAACAATGTTGAAACTATATATGCCGCGAGATTAGTAGGTGGTGTAGCATTGGCCATCCCTTTCACAGTAGTACCAATGTATGTTGGTGAGATAGCTGAATTGTCGATACGAGGAATTGTTGGATCATTCCTCCAATTGTTCATCACATTTGGTCTTCTATGGTCATATTGCATTGGTCCCTATGTCACATATACGGTTTTCTGGATTGCATGTGCCGTCGTACCCATCGCCTTTTTCATCGCGTTTTATACTATGCCAGAATCACCGTATTTTTTATTGACAAAGGGACGGAAATCTGAAGCAACAACAGCATTGGCGAGACTTCGGGGCAAAAGTATGCAAGCGGTGCAACTTGAAGTTACTCAAATGGAGGTTGGATATTTGAATTTTTAAGTTCACTCTAACATTCAATTGTTTGTAACTGTATCCTCATTGTTCAGACATCAGTAATGGATGCATCCAAACATGATTCATCGTTTACGGATCTGTTTAGCGTGAAGAGCAACTTTAAAGCCCTTCTAATCACTAGTGCTCTAGTTACATTCCAACAAATGTCAGGTATCAACGTTGTTCTATTTTATTCGGAGACGATTTTTCAAAGTGCAGGTGATACCGGAATTAGTTCGTCGATCGAGACAATTATCATTGGTATTGTCATGCTCATTGCTTCATTCATGACGCCTCTTGTTGTTGATCGATATGGTAGAAGAATTTTGTTGTTAATATCTAGTATAGCAACAACTTTGAGTCTGGTGAGTGGATCTTGATACCCGTTACAGAATTGCAATGAACGTTTTTTTCCAACAAATTCAGTTTCCTTTTTTTCAGGGGGTTCTTGGACTTTTCTTCTTCTTGAAAGAATATGTCAAAACAGACACATCTAATATCGGATGGCTGCCAATTGTATCCCTCATGGTATTCATAGCAGGATATAGTATTGGGTGGGGTCCGCTACCATGGACCGTGATGGGAGAAATGTTCGCATCCGATGTTAAATCGAACGCTTCAGGAATCACAGTTTTCGTTTGTTGGGGTTTGGCATTTATCATCACGAAATATTTTAGTCTGCTTGGGAATTTCGGTAGTTACACAGCGTATTGGCTCTTTGCGGTATTCTGTATACTTAGTGGATTATTCGTGTTGTTCCTTTTACCGGAAACAAAAGGCAAAACACTCGAAGAAATTCAATTCGAACTTGGAAGCACATCAAACAAAAATTGATTTATGCTCGATTTTTCAATGGAAATTGATTGGAAGCACATGAAGGCTGAAAAAACTACCAATAAAGAGTAACAAGTTAATTAGTTGATATAAGGCGAATACGTTTATGAATGGTTATAAATGTGTTTCAATTAATTCATTACTAGTTCATGTAATTTATTCGTAGTTTGCGATTTATTCAACTTTATGCTAGAGGACTAGCGAGTAAGCGGTGTGTACTTTGTACAACAGCAAACATAAAATATCATTTCGTAGATGTCGATTTTTTTTGCCTAAATATTTCCTCCTACTCTTCTGTAGAACAGGTGAAAACTGTTTTTTCGAAATGTCTAATTCTTCCCTCATTACCCTTTGTCTTATTATTTCTGTCATTATTCAGATTGGAAATTGCACAAGAAGTGATAGATATCGAATTTAATACGAATGTGTTTCAATAGCTTCACGTGTCAAGAAAAGTAGGATTGAAATATAAATTGACATTTTTGCTCCATTCAATAGGCACGAAGGGTAAGATTTAATGTTTCCCAGTTTTTCATATTATTCTCGCAATTATCAAAAATGAACATCAACTTATCGTTCTTCAACAGCTATAGCGATGAACAGAATTGAAATCACCAAAACAACGTTTGCTCTGCTTCACATACGATCATATATTCGTTCAATAATCTTTCTTTTTCTATTGAAGTTAAAAATATGCCGGTCCAGCATCATACTTATATGATAATTTGCCGTCTTTTGAAATATAAACTTGGCAGCATTAATCACTAATTCACAGATGCCACAGGATAGAAAAAATATTAAGTTGGAATAAGAAGAAAGTGAAATAAAATTATCATGTCAAAATGTGGACTCTACAACTAATGTCAATTATCACGGACAAGCTGGCAAATTTATTTGAAGTATTTTGTAGCGGCAGCGCAATGTAACTAAAATGAATATAATTCAACGATATCAACATAAACAAAAATGAACCAGTTATGATAAATGGATCATATACATCTTCACAACTCTATAAATTTTTTATTTCCTTTCGTTCGCATATCGCCCAACATTTGAATGAAGCGAAATTTATTTAATGACTCGTGAAATTACTAAGCTTAAATATAATACTAATACCAATAATAATAAGTAATCATTAATCTTCAATAATTAATAATAATTAATAATAAT
>JABMBR010005858.1:0-12849 GCA_018881525.1 Meteorus sp. PSUC_FEM 10030008
ATATATATATTAACTAAACGAATTTATACATAACAACCCTTGAAAATATGCCAATACGTGTATTTGTATAAGTTTGTTGAAGAAAATATGAGAAACGCATATATGAAACCCCATCGATACTGTAAAATGGAAGTTATAAAAAATTTGAAATAATATGAGCATCATTTGTTCACCATGCGAGAATATGTGCATCATTCACTTAATCAATTTGGATATTTATGGAAAATTCTGCAGGAAGTATGAAACGCCCTGAATTCACTGCGATAATGATCGATTGCAACGCAAAACTCGTATTTAAGAAGAAAGCCAAACAATGATTCACGTTAAAATTGTCCCCAGGGTGCAACTCTGTGTGACATATTAAATCTTCGTCACGCAAATTGACGGAGATGGAACCGTGTATGACATTCGTGAATGAAAATATTGGAAGTAACAGTATTATGTGTTGAGGGAGTAGGCACCACAATTCAGTGAGTGATTTATAGTACTGGTATATGTCCGACGAGTATTTCATCCCCATTAGTACTCGGAGTCCGGGACAGCGGTCCAAATTCATTGCGATCCGTTGGCGCGGTATACCGTCAGAACTTCATATACACATTCATACATGTGAATAACTATCTATGTACACAATATATACAACAACAATACCAACACACCACCACTTTTCTTGCACACCCTCAGTCCATATGTCGGTAGTGACTGTCCCAACATTCATCGCGGACACATATTGCAATATGATGCGAATATCTCTCAGACGATGAGCACACATGCACTTCGAATGCAACTTCCAACTTTCCTTTACGATATCATTCCATCGTCTGCTATAATAACATCGATGAAATTCTCCATTGTGCACCCTTGTATTTTCGTGTAACTGGCAACATTCGTTGTGAAAGATGAGTTCTGGCGTTTGGTAATCTACACAATTTTGGAATTGTATAATTGCAATGACTATCTGGCAGCCGTGGAAGCGTTGAGCCGTCATATAGAGAGGAAGATCAAGTCTCATATGTACACACTCACATATTTATATGAATGGAGAGATATTGCGGGGTCTCATGGCGGGATATGCGTTCGAGGTGTATATTAGCGCGTACGAGGTCGTATCTGGTTGTAGATTATGTCCAATTTGATAGTGGACGACGTTATAGAGGACGAGCAAGTACTGACGAGTCAGTTCTCAGCATACATGTGTGTGTTTATATGCCTCATGTACACTTATATCATATGACATATACCTTATACATTGGAGTCTATATAGCAATGGTACATGGAAAGCAACCGTAAATGGGTAGATAGCTGAGGCTTGGGTCATGTACGAGACAGAGAAAGAACGACAGAGACGGAGAGTCGGTGGGAGTGCGAAGGAGTGAGGTAAAGAACGTGAGTGGTTAAAGGGTGGAAAAGGGGGTGGCAGTGGCACAGTGGGATAGAAGGTAAACGGGGGTGAGATGGTGGATGAGGGTAGGTTGAAGAGGCAAAGGGTGAGACGGGAAATAATGGGGAATGAGGAGAATGGAAGTGGCAGTGAACGTTGCAGTGTAGGGTGGATGGAGGTGTGGTTGCTTTAGAGGTGCGTTGAACCCAACATACAGGTAGCTTGACATCAACGTGCCTTGTCCCATTGAAACGTGCGAAATCCATGCGTAATCCACATGGGGGTAATCTCCCTCGGTACGAGAACATTACGTAGCCTGCAGACGGGTATATTCCTGTCTCTTTATATACCCACACAACTCAACAACCCCACGCAATGTATACACTTCAACGGCCCAATGCAATGAACACACACATATTCCGTTTGGTATATGTGTTGGGCCATATTTGTTGCAATATCCCTCAAACAGATCAAATTCAATTGTCGATATATTTGAAAATCTTGTGTCAATGTAAATGGAAAATTCATGATAAGAATCGACACGGTGATAAATTTTATACTGGATTCAATGAATTTGTTTATCAATTACAACTCGATGAATGTGCACGTGAATCGCGCAACTCTGCTCGCTGTCTCCATTCATTTATCGTATCGAATTGATGAAATATCTGTGATTTTCGTAGAAATTTCTCACGAATATTTTTCTTAGATTACTTCAAGAAATTTTCCATTATGGCATATGAACGGGAAAGGATCAAAAAAGTGCGTTACATTCATATAGTCCTGAAATACAAAGATAGAATGAAAATTCACATCTATAACAATTATCACTCGCGATCGGTATATTACACGTGTGCATTGGTGTATATGCGGAAATGTAGCAGCTCAATATTCTATTTCACCCGTGCCACACGATATCGGACGAGTAATTCCATGATAACGTAGATAGATGATAGCAAGAGGATTGTCCCATCGCTAAGCGATTGTGCATATGCACAACCGATCATATACGTCAATTCGAAAACATTACAGTACACATTGTGGATACGTGCACATGTAAAATACGGAATAGTTATAACGTTTGAAAAATCGATTCTCTCTCTGGGATTGCTCATTTGCCCATAGCAGTCATTTATCGATCAGGTGTAACCGCATGAATCGTTGTACACATTATTTGGATTGTAATGATGGATGTAAGGATTTTCTGTTGTGACGACCCAAGCTATATTTCATGTCAAAGATGGATGATAACTGCATAAAAATTAGGCACAAAATATATCGCGAATATTCGTGAATCTCACACAGTATATTTGGAAGACATGAACATCACGCGATCGATGCGAAAATTGTTCTCACTTGTTGAAATTCTATAGGAACAAAGCTAAAGCGTATCAAGTTTTGTTGATATATGGGATCCCAATCGATACCGCTCTACTCTCAACCTTGACAAGTCACAAGTCGTGCGTTGTAGTATTCCAAAACCACTATATCATAAAGGGGATGCTCCCTCGAGGGAATGCTGCACGACAATGTACCGTCAATTCACAAATCATAATAAATGGTACTTCACCTGATTGTATACTCGTACTGTACGCTTGTGTGGTAAAATTTTGATTGTCTACATTTTCGGACGATCGATCATTTATGAAAATGAAAAAATTATCACTTCCTTTCCAAATTTTACACCAAAACGATATTCCTTTTCAATTCATAACTATAGTCCAATATAAACATGCTGAGGAATGAATTATCAAGTGAATAGCGCGGTAGGTCGTCATCAAGATGTTATATAAACTTTTCGAGAAAGGATGAACAAAGCCTAAATTTTTTTCGACAACTGTATACCTGTATTCAACCTTTCACTTGTCAATCGTTGTCTGTGATCGAATGCAATACGTCAGTGTACCCAAAATGCTCAGATAGACGAAGGTTCTGGCCGCACCATGAGAAAAGTGGGTAAGCGGTCGGACGGTAGATGCTTTGGGGAGTTGGGTTTAGTTGGTATAGCGACGGACTTAGCCCTGGATATGCGAGCTCGAAATGGAGAGAGTGAGAGAATCCAAGAGTGAGTGAGTGAGAGTCGGATGGCTAGGTGGACGGTAAATGTTCGGAGGGTGAGAATATGAGGGTGACGAAGGTATACCAAATAGTTGAGGGTGAGATAGAGCAGCAGTACCACCACCACCATCAATTGGATAGCAGTAGCAGCAGCAGCAATAGCACCACGAGGTTGTTTGTGTGTCAGCCGCGTTGGAACACTCCATATATATGCGTTCACTCTGACCATTCCCTCTATTTCCCACTCGACTATCTCATACCAACGTTGGTGGCTATAGACGCACACATCCTGCCCTTCACCCTCACTTCCATCACTGCTTTTCCTTTGCTTCATGTGTTTGGACCTCACATATATATACATTCTATATACACATACGACATTATGTAATACCAATACATGTGGGCTATCGTGCTGTTCACAGCACGCACAGGAGCAAACGAGAATGTATGGAGAGAAAGAGGAACAGTATGAGGAAGACAGAGATACCACTGATCGCGTGTGCGTGTGTCGTTCAAGGGGTGGCAAAAGGGTGCTCTTAACCATCCATCCCACTGATGGAAGCACTGTGTGTATACATATATCTATATATGATGGTTTTGCTAGGTTGAGTTGAACGCTCACATGGCTTACGATTTACAGAGAGACAGGTACCCTATGAAGCACTGTCACATATATACCATTGTGTATGTGAGTACATATAGACATGACGTTGTTGGGAATGCGCTTTGTGGTTATACACTGGCATTATGTGATGCAGAACATTCACAGGGATGTGTTCGCTGATGAGTGTATGTATGTAAGCATACGTATGGGCGGGCGGCTGTGTTTGTTTTTCTATATATGCGCAGTAAAGTTAGAGTGTTTACTAGTTCGTACACTTTAAACACAAGGTTGATTATCATTGATATATTTTCGCGTAGAGTTATTGAGATGTCAAGTTCTTCCAGAAATTCGACGATTGCTCTTGCGGAATGGGTTCAATGTGCTTCTCAAACATATGACTAGTATTCAATGAAATAAAAAACCATTTCATGTCCCGCAATGGATTGTGAGTCGATTGTTGATTCATGATTGGCTCACTGATTGCCCCAGATGTGGTACACGATGATTTTAGATTGTGTTGGATTAAATTATTGTATTTTCTCCATGAATTATCATCTGGTGTGCCATAGGGGAGCAGGAGGAATGACAAAAATTGGCAATAAATGATCCATCTATAAAAGTCTTTGCAGTTTATATCAACCACTGAAGATTGCATAGCAGGTATATATTTCTTGTTGTATATGCATCCACATCTAAATGTGTATGAACATATAGAACAAAGCGAAAGTGTGTGCGTGTGTGTGTATGTGTGTGTGTGCAGTGCTCGAGGGAATGAGAAGAAGCTGGCGGAAAAAGGGGTGACAGGGGATATAAAGGTACGTATATATAGACGAAAGGCGAGACACCCTTTTCTGCTTTCCCCTTATTTCTACTAGAGATGGAAGGTATGGCTGAGTGAAACAGAAAGAGAGAGTTGGAGCCCGAGAGCGCGGCGTTGGCTCAGCTGTGTTTTCTGTTCGTGGGGTATGGTTGTGGCGTGGTTGCAGGTCTCTGTCGACGGGCGATGGCGTTAGAGTGGGCGGTGGGTGGGTGGCAAAAGCGTTGGGTGAGAGAGCGAGAACGTTGAAAGTCGGGTATGGGTTAAAAGAGGAATGAGAGGATGAAGGGGGGCTTTACGAGGTTGGGTTCGTTGGATAGCTGGCAGGCAGGCACGCAAGGGTACGTCGCGAGATCCGTTGGGTGTGGGTGAGGTTGGCCGGGGCAGGAGAGAGGATGGGATGCTTTGAACTAAGCCGGGGCTAGAGGTATAGTAAAAGAGAGTGAGTGAGAGAAGGTGAGTGAGTGGGTGTGTATATATACGCCAGTGCTATAGAGAAAGGGGCTGCTGAAGGGCGAAACGGGTGCGCCGCTACGGGGTGAACCCAACGAGAAACTCTACACAGAGGAGTTTATATATATATGCACGTACAAAGGTATGTATGAGAGTGTATGTAGTGTAGAAAGAGGAAATGCAGTACAGTAAAGCTTACGAAAGGTACGCTTGGATACAGAAGGTTTGTAGGTGGGTAGTGTTCTTGGACACCAGAACCACCTCGCCTAACAGCGAATCTGCTGCATACATATATGACTCTCGATACATAAACAATGTCAAGAGGAAATATAAAGCTCTCTCTTTGAAACATTTATAATCTTTCAACCTATCGAAGAGAAGAAGAAAAAAATTCATAGAAAAATTTATACTTTGATTAGGTTTTCCACAAGCGTAGAACGGTGTCTGATTTTAATGGATGTCATTCATTATGGTTGTATCCGCGTAGCATATGTGTTGGCTGTACAGAAAAATATCCGGGATAATTTTTAATGAGCACATCGAACTATATGAGTGATATATATGGTCCAAAAGGAAAACTCATGTATTTTTATGATGAATGTATTTTCGCATGATAATTACAGAAAAAATATCCTTTGTCCGCGGTGCGAAGATGGAAGGTCAGTTGGCGGAAGATAACAAGTGTGCATTCTCCGCTTCGGGTCAAAGAGATAACAATCATTCATTTTATTTCCAAAAGTCAGAATATGCACTCAGATACGTGATGTAATTATTTATTCATCCCTATTTCCGTTCGCAACATGACTTTCCATGCAATTCGTTTGACTATTTATTATTGTCGATGTGATGTGACAATCGTGATCATTTAACGCTACAAATTTGTTTTCATGGTGCACATGAAACACGTCACATATCCTTTCTGCGACGGGAATGATGTGTACACCAGTTGTGGACAATTACAATCCAGAATGATTATTTAATACCCGAGGTCGACTGCCAAGGTGTGTCTTTTATGGATTTTATTCCCGTGTGGAAGAAAAAAAATTGGGGGAGAGACATGAAGAGAGATATCCAAGGACGATGTGAGGCATTTCGTGACATGGGGAACTGGACTCCACCCTTCTTTCTCTTCTACTTCATTCTCACCCCTCGCTTATATTGACTCCCTACCAACCTTCATCACGTCTCTTTTCTTTCCCTCCTCATTTCGAACCGCATACACCATAACGTTGGCTTAGTACGCCCGAGCCTTTTTGCAGATTAAATATTCTGAAGAAATATAATATATTATATAGTCTCTCGGGCTGTGTGTAAATGTCCATTAGGGTGCGCCCAAGTATCACTTTTCATCTTTCCGTAATTACAAAATATATTACACTCAATTAATTTACTGAATTCGAAATGCAAATCATTTATTATTCATTGTTGCAGCATTCTTTCCATGCGACAGAACTTTTACATCAATATCGCGATGCATATCTTAGTTGAGAGAACCCAACAATACTTAAGGGTTATACTCAGATAGGAGAGTGTGCAATCTGATTTGAGTGAGGTCATAAATATAGAAACAGTAATATATACCCATCTAACTACATAACTCAATACATACAGATAGATATAGAGAAACGGAACGGGCGTTGACGTGTGGTTCCACGCAGCAGACAGTCTTGGACTAAGAGATACTTCGCTGCGAGGGATCGGCCAGGTCGAATCCCGTGGGTCGTTCTCTCTCAACCTTCGGAATCCGTCGTTTCGTTGGGTTCGAAACGATTCAACGACGTGAAAGAAAAGCAATGGAAAGGCGAGTGGGAAGGTTGATGGGTGGGTATTTGCGGGGACAAGGTGGAGTGCCTGCGAAAGAGCTCCCAACAGAAACCATCAGCAAACCTTGACAAAAGTGGGTATCACTAATGGTTCTCGATGTCTTTCTGGTTCCCAGCCGGATATATAACGAAGGAACATACTTCGAATAATCATAATTAGTTCATAATTATAATTTAGTCATTGATCTACGTGCGAGAATGAAAATTACGGGGGCAATTGGTTGCTGTTGGACGAAAAGTTTAGTACTCTACTATCTTGATGATTCTTATTGATTCACATAGTAAACACAACTTTTTTTCGATCCACTGTCCGTATCTATCCACCACTATATCCAACTGAGGCATCTCACAGTTAGAATTTCTTACCGCAAAGCCACCCTTTGCTTCGCTACTGGTATACTAAAGGCAGACAGTACCTCTTGCATCCGAGCTCTATGTACAAGTCCAAACACTCCCTCACTCAAACCCATCACTATATAGGATACAACCGACAGCTTTGCACTTCTACGGTATACGAGAAGCACGTCTACAGTTGACTGGCTTACTTTCTCTGTTGCAAACACAAATCTGCCAAACATTGACGCGAACAATCCCTTTGAAGTTGTGCTTCATACAGGATAGAGACATTTTTAATCAAGTTGCATGATTTATATCATCGGAATTAGCACTGATATGTTGTTAATTAATTCGTATTATTGTTGTCCAGATCTATCATATTACTCACAAGCTGGAATTCAATTGGGGACCTCATTATGCTCCTTTGCTACTCACTGAGTATCGAAATTGTGAACAAAACTCTTCTATTAACGGATACCTAAGACTGTATGAGCGGTTCGTTCGAATATGTCATGGGGAATTTAAAATCAAGTTATCCAACCTGTGGAAGTAAGTGCGTTGGGTGAACCTTATGTATATGTATAGTTTTAGATGACGAAGTACAAGTTGTGCTTCAGAAGCAAAGTCTTTGTTCGAATTTTACCAAAGTATGAGCACCACTGACAAGCGTTCGCCATGTTGGCGAGCATAGCTCGGTTGAGCTTTTGCTCGTGGACGAGGAAGGGGGCTGTTTCCGGTACTGGAACAGCTCGGGGTGGAAAAGGGGACAGGGCAGGTACATCTAGATAGTATATATGTACCGTTGTGAACCAGGCCCTCGCCCTCGTTTCACCCTCACCCTCCTCATTCACCCCAGTGAGGTTTGTGTGCGGGGGAGCTTTGCGAGAGGGAACCCACCCAGAGGGTGG
Organism: Meteorus sp. PSUC_FEM 10030008; assembly: GCA_018881525.1. Taxonomy (NCBI): domain Eukaryota; kingdom Metazoa; phylum Arthropoda; class Insecta; order Hymenoptera; family Braconidae; genus Meteorus; species Meteorus sp. PSUC_FEM 10030008. Next base: position 8,381 of record JABMBR010005858.1, read on the forward strand.
ATATAGCCTGTGTGCAAGAGGCGTGAGAGGGTAGGAAATAGGGTCGAGAGAGGGTAGAGAGGGTGAAAGCTGTGGAGCAACCAGAATAGTTGAGAGGGTGCGGGCAAAATGGCCGACCGACCCGAAGGTACAGAAGAGAGAGCATCCTGGTATCGTACAGAGAAATCCTCTTGGTCTTCTCTTGTACGGACGTCTCACAGGCCCTCCTGAACTTTCGTCTTTCCTTACAAGCGCTCTGATTCAAGGGCATTCAATACACTCCCCGTGCCCTTTACACTACGACAAACACACGCATACACATGAAATATCCTCTACTATGAATCTACATCCTAACGGCACGGTCACATGTTCCAACCATCATGCGGTATATATCTCTACTGACATCTAAACGAGGAAGAAAATATTCGATTGAAGCAATTTAATCCCAATGACATACTACTAAAGACATTGTGCATTCGGGCGAAGATTGAAAATAAATACGAATGATCTAATTGGTATCGTTGATAAAGTGATCGAAAAGATTGCATTGGTTGAACACCATGTTAAAATTAAATTTGATTACCATATTTCTACTTTGTCTCATGAAATCTTCATTACATCACTGCCGTAATAAAATTGTCCATGCACTAATTTCCCATTCGCACTCCAACTCTCAATTTACCCTATTTTAGCTTGAGGGAGAGTGGTATGATATTCGTTCTATCTTCTCCCTTCTTCTTTCATGCAAATATATATTTTTCCCCACTCAAACACACCGTGGAGATCGTGACAGTAGATGGGAAACAACGAGGGGTTTGAAGCGCGACGCAGTAGTAACAGTCTGTGTTGTGTATATATGTGTAGTATACGATGAATAAACGAGTGAAAGAGGGACAACGTAATATTCGAAGAGAGTGAGGGTGAAAATAATGTTCTGTTAAACAATCGTGTCATCGTTTTGTTTGTCTACCCGTGTCGTAACACCACATTTAATAACGCACGAGCCTTATGATATAATGGTATTTCCCGCTTTAAACAACAACATTATACCTTCACTCATTATAATTGTGTTCCAGTAAACATTACCACTACAAGTTATATTATTTAAACGTTTATATTATCAACACCCACTATTGTGGGCGGTGTTACTCGGACACTGTTTGAAAGATGCATCCATGCGATTTATGATGGCGTTTATATATCGTTACATCAATAGAACGATGAATCAATGAGTTATAAATGATTGATAGTCCAACAAATTATATACTGTCCGGTTTTTTTACTTCGTTATCTATATCCAACTGTGGAACGCTTAGTATCATTGTGTTATAACACTCTCACATTATAGTTGGAACACGTTTCTTGAAGACATATTAGAGAAATTTATTGTGATATTTGTATGTGATTTTCGGGACTTGCTTGATAATGATGAATAGATGTATAATATTTATACTTGAGTTTACACTGATGAATACTTCATGGAAACAAAGTTTCTGTGGGAAAACAATCACTCAACCTCACGTTTTCCCATCCATTCATCCAGCGGGAGTTTGAATTTTTTCCCTTTTAGTCACGCAATATTTTTATTTGTACGAAAAATCAATGGTCCATAAGAAAATTTTTATTCATTTAACACCTCACATCCAAGCTTAGTGAACCCGATACTTTTTTAATTCGTTATACCTTCGTAGCCAGTTGAATAATTGATATTTTGCTACTGCTGTAAATAGATGGGGTCACCAATTTTATATACATACATATATATTCGAAATGGAAGCTTGGCTTTGTCCGACCATCCACATAGCTAGTCCTACTATAACTAGTCTACCACTATCACCACTACTGTTCACTATACTAACTCTCTCACTCATGCCAACCCTTCTCGCGCGCTCTATTTATCTCTTTCTCTTTCTCTCTTTCATTTCCCCTCAGTTGCTATCTCGCCCTTTATTCACGTGCAGTTGTGAGGTCTGCACAAGCACCACCGCAACCCCAACGTCACCATACGGCCTGCATATTGCACCTCTAGGTATATTCTGGCACATAGGGGTAGATCTGGAATATATACCTTTAGTTGTGATAGTGTATAGTTACACCTACGCGAAAGCCGCTGCATGACAGGCCAAGGGTATAAGCCCGCTACTGCAGTCACTGTCATTTTCCTGTCGCATTTTATCTATATTCCCCCCTTTTCCCTCTGTGCTTCACCTTTGTCTGTTGACTGTATTCTCCAATGTACGATTCATCACATAAATTATATATCAATTGGTGCATGAAATTTACTAAGTAAAATAACCCAATCATTTTATTTTTCAATGGATTTTTGAAAAATAGTAAGATAGCAAGGTGAACAGTTGGCTGCGAACTCGCTTGATGGACGTGTTCATACTATGGTCTGGCAAACTCGTAGTAAGAAATTCACCCTCGTTTCCTTGCTGAAAAGGATGCTGGACATTTTGCTCACCCTCACAGCTACTATCTGTTGGCCTCGCTCACTAAGCCCTAAGCCCTGGGAAAATTCATTGGGGATGAGGTGGGATGATGGCAAGCGAAAGGGAGGAAAAAAGGCAGTGAGCGCCAAACAACGACAGCAGTGTAAAGGAAGAAAGGATACGCGGGGAATAACATATATACGGTTACACAGGGTGGAATAAGAGTTGGGAGCAGATTTGGACACAGGGACATTTTGGTATATGAGGAGGGTAAGACAACTCTCCCGGGCGGTATTTCATCCACTCGTGTGAATCCAACAATAAGGGAAAGTGCTCGCTTGCAAAAAGTTGTGGGGTATAAAAGAAAAAGAACGAGGGAAACAAAAAAAAACGGAAGAAAGAAGGAGGAACACCCGAGGGCGCTACGAAGACGTCGAGGTAAAAGTTCGTGACTTTTCCAACGAGTCTTGGGAAATTTTTTCTCCATTTCACAGTCAAGACCAACATTCTAACCTTTCTTGGTTGAACACAAACTGCAAAAATGGTAAATTCAAGCACATTCATTATATTTTGGTTTTTGCAAGACTTTGCATAAAATATATCTGGAGATGAATGATTTTTCGAGAATATAGATTCGATTCCAGTTGATTTTGGCAATTGAAACAATCAATATGAGCTAGTTTCAACACAATTCTTATTCAAATGTTGCTATGACCAATCAAGAAACGATGTGAAAATTATTGCAATTTCTACACATTCTAGTTAGCTCCGACATTATCAGTGATCTTTAATTTTCTCTGTTTATGCGCGGTAGAATTTCTCATCATCAGATCATGTGCGGAAAAATTTCGAGTGAATCAACGCATACAAGGAACATGACTGCAGGCACAGACGAAAATATATATGTGCTGATGTATATGAAGTTCATGCAATTGTGGTGAAGATTCTGTAGCATATATCTTTTTATATCAACCACATTCAACCCTTATAGCCTCTTTTCTCTTCCTTTGGTTTTTTCTTTAGTTGGATCTCAAAGCTTCTCTATACAACCCAGTGCTCTATATCGTCGTTCTCCTTCTTCCTCACTCACCCACCATCACGAATTCTCTCGACCCAGGATGGTGGCCAGTAGCTTCTATATAATTCCAGCTTTTCTCGATCTCGCAGAGAGAGGAAAAACCACGCACGGCAGCAGTGGTACGTCGAAAAAGCAACCGGGTGTGGCGAACACGCGAGATGGAAAGAATTTTTCTTCTCATTTTTTCCCCTTTTTTTCCCAGTTTATTTTTACCTTCCCTCTCCATTTCTTTCCTTATATATGTATGTAATAATGCGGTCGCCCTTGAATTGCGCATCAATCGCGGTAAATTCTGTTGAGTGGCTTCATTCTGTTGCCTCTCCCTTCTTTTTATATTTTTCTGTGAAGACATCAATAGACAGCGAAGAGGAAAAAACCACCAGTAGGAAGATGGAAATATAACGGTCATTTAGAAAAGAAAGAAGAAAATCGGGGCCGGTTGGCGAAAATGAAGTCAAGTATACATCGAGCGAAAGATGAGAAAAACGAGGGAGACACTTGAATGGGATGATTAAAATTATTTAATTTCCGGGCTCGCTTCTTTCTCGTTGGCCCTTTGAACTCATTTCGAGCGTCAGTTATTCCAAATTTCGCTCAACAAATTTCTATCCTTCACTAATATTTCCATTTTATTTTTTCTTCCTATTTCACTCTTCATCCGTGGAAAACCACTGCGTCAATAAAAGATCGGTTGGCATGACGTCACTGTGCTATTAGGGCGGAGAATCACGGGTCTAAAACCTTGAAAAATAACCCTTCGCCTATATTTATCAGTGCCTATGCCTTTAGCCGAGTTCACCCTCCTCATTTCTCCCCTCATCGTTTTTCCAGAGCATAGTGAGCCGACAGCCGTGCGCCAACATCACCCCCAACGCTTTTGCGTTCTCCCTTTTTAGCCTCTCTCGCGCACTCACGAATTGCCAGGTTTTTTTGCCCCGAAGGCGATCTTCAAGAAGGAGGGCGAGAATGTAAGGGTGGGA
>JABMBR010005859.1:0-12843 GCA_018881525.1 Meteorus sp. PSUC_FEM 10030008
TATATATGGGCGCGTATGCAATTTGAACGAGGAGGAAAGGAAAAAAAAAATTCGATTGACTTTCTGATTATGGTAGCCGAAATATTTTTTTCAATCATTCAGATTTAATCGAAAGAATTTTATATCTAGTTTTTTATTTGTTTATTTATATTTCTTTCATTTTAATTTTGATGTTGTTGAGCGTTGTGTGAGTCGTTTGCGATTGGCTTATCGCTGTATAAGGGGGTTGAGTTGGATGTGCTCAAAAATAACTATAGCTACTCGTTGAGCAACTCGTGCCAACGACTTACCAACTTTTCTGTCGACTTTGGCTCCTCTTTTTACCTGCTTTTTCGCCCCCGTAAGCCGATAATGCTCTTATGAGTTGAGCATTCTTGTCCGTTACTCTTTCTTTCTTTATTTCGTTCTTTCTTGCGTTGCTCGCCAAACACCACCTAACATTGCTCTTTCGTTCTTATTCTCTATATATATTTATACTTTATTTTTCACTCGATTTTTCTCTTCTGCGGGTGATACTCTATTCGCGCACTGATCGTACTTTCATTTCTGCTTTCGTATAGGTTTATACGACTTTATCATCCACAGAGAGTCTGTGAATCGACCAACCAAACCCACTACGACCCGATACACTGCAGAGATTGTGACAAATAAAAAGATAAAAACAAGAAAGAATATAATGAAATAAAACGAAATAGAGAAAAAAAAATATATAAAACAACGAGAGATGGCGATCTTCTTTCCGTTTTTACTGCTTTACTCTCACGGATAATCGCGGCGGACTTGTTTGTGCAGAGAATACGGGAAGAGTTCGTGAGTGGATGGAATAAGGGATATTTCACCGGATCCTCTTCTCAATACCCCTTCTCTTTCTCCCTCTCTCATTCTCTTTTATTTCAAATATACTTTGGCCAGAAAAGTTGGGCGTCGTGCGCGTTGAGCGCGGCGCCAAACGATTTCAAGGAACAATGAAATTCCAACAGTGTTCTTCGTAGAATATTGTAACACACATATTTATATGAGTATATACATATATAGAGTAAAAGATACCCAAAATAATTTTGTACAATTATATATCGGTATTGTGCCGCGAGCATAATAACCCGTGGGCAATATCGATGTGTCAATTATCTTCCTTGATGTCAAGAAGTAGCAACGTTTACTTATACATCTGATATATAATTTTTCCAATAAAAACCGGCGTAGAGAGAAGGACGAAAAAAAAAAGAAATAACAAAAATACTAACGCTATAAAAATACCGCAGACTCATTAAAATTATAAAACATAATCGACATCAATGGCGTTTGAAAAGAATTTTCTCGAAGTGAATCATCGATGGAATATATTCAGTGATTAATGATTTTTACCACTGATGAATGTGGTTTTATGATGCATCTGCAATAAACTTCGTAATGATGTGGGGATGATTCAACAATATCAACAATTAAAACCCGACATTCCATAAATATTAATTCATATACAGTCTCCATTTCACATTAAATGAATAATTTTTTTTTCCATCACAACGGGACGCAGAATGATTTTCTGTAAAACTATTGAAATATAACGCGTGTGTCATATCACAGTGGATGATTGTAGTCATTAAATGCGACAGTGATGTATCATATGGATGAGTAATGAGGTTATGTACACGAGCGCAATATCGCATAACGCAAACCCGGAAATATATTGCGGTGAACAGATCCCACGATCACACCGTGTTGAAGTATCAAAGAATGAACGCAACGTGGTGATGAGGTGGAGGACGTCATTGAAAGAGTAGGAAAGAAAGAGTTTGATGGCGGTTGGAGTAAAGGTGGAAAGGAATAGGGTGATGAAAGAGAGCAACACACAGCACAGCATGGCAACGCAGCGTCATCTTATTCACTACATCTACCTACCATACACCGCACTATTGATTAGGATGACTTGGAGCCTTCGTAAGAGATAAGCATGCAGTACTTGGTCTTTTTTTTCCCCTTACTCTCTCTCTCTCTCTCTCTTTCTCTCTCTCTCTCTCTCCCTCACTTGTACTTCATCTCTTTTCCCCTCACATTCACTCACTCATCTCAACGAATGCCTATAAAAGCCTTTAGACTCGGCTTGATTGAGTTCCGATGGGTGTGGCGTACTTCAAACGCCTCCGCATTAATTATTATGTGGAACGTGATTTGTTCTCGTGTATTCAATGACGTCACTGCTATATATTACTGGTGGTAATACAGTATACTGTAATAGTTACATGGTGTATGTACATTTATGTGAAAGCAATTAATATTTCTGTTGAATAATTGATTTTCCATTTGGTAGATGAATTTTATTCATTGGAACGGATGACCTGGAGAAAAATCGAATATCATGTGACATTGATTCAATTTGTTACCGTTTTAATTATTGGCAAGTGTAATGTAATTTTGATTATGGCCAATTGGTGTTAGGATTTGATTCAAATTGGAAAAAATTATTTTTACTTCGAGTATTTTCGTTTGATTGGATAGAAAATCTAGTTTGAATTAGAATTTTTATTCGTCAGTTTTTTTTCGTCGTCAGTTTCTATTGATGACGGAATGTATTGAACGTGTGTAATAATCAAGATAAAAATAAATAAAGTCTATTGCAAATTTTCTTTTAGTTCATCGATATCAATTGTTCATGTTTACACTTTTTCAATCGAAAAATCCAACACTCGAATTTAGCTGAGAAATAAAATTTCTCATGAAACCGAAACTCACCACCCATCAAATTGTTTTCGATACCATATCTGAAAAACAAAATGAATTCACCTGAGATACCTTTCCCCATCAGTGCTACATAAAAAAATTGAAAAAAAAAAAAAACAAAACAAAAATGCAAATGTCAAATATCGGAATGGACACAATTGGTCATCAACAAAGTGAGAATAGTTCTCGCAACGTCCCTTCCAATCCTCATTCTCATTTACACACATACACGTACACATATATGCATACAAGCGAGTAACACGATAGTTTGCCACGGAGGTTTCGTTCTTCCTCTTTCTTCAGTCTTTCCAACACACTCGGACACATTAAAATTTCCACGAGACCGCTCCGTGGGAAATGAACAACAAGACCCTCTTATATTAATTTACCCATATCCACACATACTTTACATATAAACCATATACATATGTAAACATATACGTACAATATTCGCGCGGTAGTGGCCGCGTAACCCTGCTCCCATACACGCCGTGAAACAGCCTCGGTTTAATGCTTGTCAACATCGGTTAGTCGGATATTTCCTCTCGCGTGGGTATCGTCCATTGATGTCGCGCGACACTCACTCTCACTCATGCTCACCATGTTCCTTGTTGATGCTCGATGGTACTTCTTTCATCACACCCAGAATCTCTCCATACATCGTCATATATACACCCAACATAAATTCATATACGTTTGTGCGTGCGTGCATATGTGCAATTGGAAACGATTAAATGAACGAGACGAAGAGTGTGCAAAGGGAGAGGGAGAAAGAGGCAGGCTCATGTTTAATTTTAAGGGGGGAACACTCTTTTGGTCCTCTACTTCTGCTTTACGTATATAGAGTTGTGCGGGCTCAATTCTCGTTGTGTCGCACATATAAGAGAACATAACAAGCACACGCCAGGATTTCTTTCTCGTGTCTTTGTTAGCGAGGCGTGAAATTCTCTCCTCTTCGTCCTATGCAATTATACTCACCCAGCGCGACCATACACGTATGACGGATATATGACACGCAAGAAGTACTACCAGCTCTATACCCACTTTTCTAAGCGATATATGCGTGCATTTATGTATATTTTATATGTATGAGAGATGGGGGAGAGGGGTTAGATGAAAACCGCATGTACAGCAAAAGTGACAGCAATTATTTGTGTTTTTGTTTTATTTTTTATTCTGAATTTGAGGGGTGGATTTATTGTTCATGTGTAATATTGACTGTGAATTTGTTTGAGGTAAAAGTTTGGTTTTTCATAACTGCTGAAAGTATTTTTTGTTGACGTTATTTTCAACATTTCGAATTTGCTCGAATGAATATCGAAATTGTTTGTTACTCGTCATGTCATGTTACTAATTTCATTTTAGTATTCATAATTTTTTGTGAAAACGTTTTATAAAACTGAAAATCAAAACACAATTATTTGTGTTCAACCATCGAAACTGATATGAAAGTGGAATGGAATTAAAAAAGTGGCTGGTTGAATTGATAGTCGTTGATTTCATTCTGTTAGTTATCGGATATATCTTCACTGCTGGATATACTGAGAGACGTTTTCTTTTTTCGTTCTTTTTTACGGGTTCTATCAAACCGTGATACGAGAGCAATTTTTATACTAATGCTCTCGAGTTCTTTGTGAAAACTACATGTGGATGTGCATCCAATTTGTTGAATTTTATTCGTATGACAATTTGCTGTGTTGTTTATTGACACACTTTGAGTTTATTATATCGGATGAGTTTGAACTCTAACGAATTCACTGAATAAAAAATTGGATACGTACCAAATCTACATACAGAAGTTTTTTTATACGTCTCTTGAATTGGATTAAACAATAACATGCGACACAGAACAATTATGCACTCGAGTTTCGAAATAATGAAAAATGAAATTACCCAACATAACGTAAATCCAATAATGACAAGCATTGTAATCGGAATGTTTTTCAAACTGGACATATCAACCCATACACTTCTTCTCTAAACAGAATTAATCCGAGAAAGCCGTGTACGAGTAAAATTAATTTTATCAGGCTACCTCAGATATCTACTGAGTGGACGACTGTAAGGTAAATACTACTCATGACTGCGTCGCATAGCGGTTGTCTTCTTGATAAAAAAGATATTTTGAACGAATTTCTACGATGATTTTTGTCTGAGAAATAACGAACTGAAGATATGAATTCTTCATCCCCTTGGAGACCAAATTTTGCTACACAAATCCGACCCTTCAATTCATTTTTCCTCGGCCAAAAATGATCGTAGAGAGTCGACGAAGAAAGCATTTTCATCGGAAAGACGAGCACTATCCAACGCAGTTGAGAACACTGCGTTTTTCCTAGCCGTTTGGGAAGTAGCCTCCTGAGCTAGCTGGAGCAGTGTTCATTATTGCGTTGCACAGAGCTTGGCTTCCTGATGACAAACATATCTTGAGCCAATTTCTACGATGGTTTTTGGCTGAGATATAACGATTTGAAGTCATGAATTTCGTCCCTTTCAGCAACAATTCAGAATTTTCATATTCAATTCCAAATATCATTCAAGTAACAGATAATAAATACTTGATCAGAGTGAAAACCCATTGAATAAGGTTGAATGATTGTCCATGTGCAATACATGGTGCAGAATAATCAGACAAGTCTGTAAGAGCACCAACTTCCCCTTTTTCCGTAATACAAAATGTAAAGTAATTGTGATGACATCAGTAAAGAAAGCGAAAGTCCAACAAAGTCATGCATTCTCACGCCTAATAACATCGATAACAAACAATTTGAATAATAAATAAACATTTATGTTATGCGATTCAGAGGCGTATAAAGTGTAAAATAAAAATTGAATAATATCACTATCGGCATCTCGTGTATGACTGGAGGGTATAAACCGAGGGTGGAGACGTGCGAGACGGGGGGGTTAACTCGCGCGCGATCAAGTCTATATCGGTTAGGCGCGCGAAGTATAAAGCCCTCGTAACTTTTACACGGACATGCGCATACATTAAGGTTCGCCAAGCGATACGCGGTTTCTTTAATCTTAATCAGAAGACGTATGGACGTAACGAGCAAAGTTACATTCGAACACGGGTACGCCATTAGCAAACAAGATCACCTAACCCCTACCTCAACTTTCTCCCTGGTAAATATACGCCCGTCACTATATCTATACACACATGAACATATATATATGTTCAATCCCTTCCACAAGAATCTACTCTGCTTCGATATCTCATCCACTGGCGATATCGTTCGTTCCCTCACATTCATCCTCGATAATCTTTTAATTGATGATAAATCAATGTTGACGTCATCTCTCTCCAACTTTGATTACTTTTTCGTTTCATCGTCGCTAATAAAAATCATTACCATTCGCAGGCATTTACATCATCAACTTAACAATTTATTTAATTTGTAATAGAGTGTTTGATTATATTTCCAACTAGTTCATTAAATACACGTTCAAACATAATATTGACATAAAACTTACACCTACAAATACATATAAAACAACATTCCAACTATATCTATTTCATCGATTTATTGTTTCAATTTATTAACATGCGTGTCATGGTATAGTTTATATAGTTTGAGTATCAACACTTTGAACTTAACAAATCGTAAAAGTTACATCGACGCCGCGTGGCGTCTTGGAAATGTCAGTGCGATTCAACAGAGTTCTTTCTTCACGATGGCGTGCGAGTGTGGATGGAAAGAAGTAAATAAATGTATGTAGATGTATATATATATAGTTGGAGAACCGCCACTCTGCCGTCGAGCCTCGCATTCTCGACGTTAAACACCACGATTTAATTATCGCAGATATCTGTGGTCTCAACCTGCTGCTGCTGTTGCTCCTGGCGTGTTTGTTTCTCTCTTTTTAATTCCTCCTCCCTCATTGAATCTGTCGCTTTCTCCCTTCACCATCAATGTGGACATGTATAGTCGATTCAATGGCGCGATAATCGTGCAATGGTGCGATAGCATCAAGCTTATACGATTGATACGATCGACAGCCGCTGCGAATCGACGATCGCGTCGTACCTGTCTCTGCCTCATCGCGTCATTGATACGCGCGGGGTGCTTTTAAATAGTAGACACATCGCAACAACACCCTCGCATTGCAATTGATTGTGAGCAAATGCGCGCCCGCACACGCAAACGTAACGACGAGTTATCCAGTAATTAGCAAAAGAGTCGGCAAAAGACTCGGCACACCGACAACCTGTCGATTGGATTATTCGACAAAGGATTCGCGAGATCATTAGAGTCGTTGCTGCATCGATAATCTTGATGGCAATAAGATTACCATCGAGCGTGTGTCTCTATACGCCTGCAAATGCAGTTTAAATCCTCTTTTTACATCTTTTTTTATATTCCTCCACGTTCATTTGGTCTGATGATTGTGTATAGCTTGTAATTGCGTGATGGGCAATCGTATGAATGCAAACGGCAACAGGTGACATGAAATGTCACATTCATACTTACGAGTCCATTTGCTTTATTTATTTACATTTTATTTTATTTTATTGGTATACTCTTGTTAATACGTCGCACACGAGACAAGTAAACGGATGAGATGAGAGAGGGGGTGGAGTGTGGCTGTCAAAAGATATAAGTATATTTATTTCTCTTGCATTCGATATTTTAAACATATATATGGGTGTGTGTGTAGAATTTTTTTTTTTTTTCATTTTCTCTACTGGTCGTTTCCCGTTGTGAAATTAATCCTCGTTATAAGTTGGGTTGCGACACGTGGTCAGTAAAATTTACACGAGTTGCAAATGTAGTCGCAAAAGAGTCTGTTGCACTGGTGTTTGCATTCTTTTATATGTGTGTTATATATATATGGTTATAAATGTATGTATATAGTAAAAGAACGAGTGCGGCTTCATAGCTGGCAACTCGTGGCGTGGGAAGTTATGCAAAAAGTGTCCCGGACACCAAGAAACGACGTTGAGTTCAACTCCAGTGCCACATTGCTAAGCGCGAGCCACTAAGTTGCCCAGTGTCAAGGATAAAAAGTACATAATCCACCTTCTACTTTTCTCGTGTGTTTGATTATATTTTTTTTTTTTTTACTTTTATTTCTTTTCTCTCACTTTATATATAGTGAATATATGTGGCTCATATAATCATCAACATTTCAAACGAGTCGGGTGCAGAACGAGATATAAAGTGAGCTGACACTCTATATATAAACCACGTTTATGTTACCTGACACGTGTGTTAAATATGTACTATAAACGCAACGATTCACAAACGTTGGTTAATTAACCACAAACAAATGTCAAAATTAAAACCGCAATGTGTAGCTTTGGTGATGGTTGTGATATTATGATTGGATGCATCGGATCAGAATTCGAGATGTGGAAAATTATTGTTGACGAGAATTTGTTAACATATCGAAATACGACAAGATGAAAATTAGGATTTTTTTTTCTGATTTGTTGAAGTCAAAACTGTTGATTATAAATTGTTTTTTTTTTTTCCTGATAAATCGATTTTACAAACAATAATAACAATGGATGATGGAAAAAATTTGTGTTTCGGCCGCTAAATTCATCGAAATCGCAGTTAATATTTTCCGACATCAAATTTTCATTCTCATGAACAGTTTCAATTAAAAAATCACAGAAATATCCAACGTGAATATGAACATTGACAGAGATTTGTCTGATTGTCAATTAGTACCAAACTCAAATGAATCTGCAAACATTTCAACCCCATTGAAATCCTACCAAAAAATTCCATCGCAAAATATCATTTTTAAAAGTTGTCATAAATTCACTCGTTGCTATATATATAAATTTGGTCCCTTTCGTCACATAAAATACGGATCGTGGCCACGATTATAACAATGGCTTGTTATATAATATCTTGGGGCGGCCCCAAAGACAAGGGGTATGCTTCAACGACGGCCAGACATTTTCTATTGTTCATAGAAATATGCGGTGGCAGTGTTGCGCGCACGGAAGCTTGGACACATAGACTGGACGATTATATACGACGTCGTCGCCGACATCATAGTCTATGCTCCCTCATGAACATCCTGAAATATTCAAGGAGTCACACATATACAGATATATTCCTTCATGCCATTTTTACCAACAGTAACCCTCCTATAATTATATACGTCTATATCTATATCTACTGGACAGGGATCGCCAAATCTGATAACAAACTCTATGGACTTTTCTTGTATCGTATAAATTATTTTCTATTCACTCGTCTCGAGTGACAAAAAATTCTATAGCCAGTGAATATTTTAAAATAACTTCGCATCCTTTTTCGTCCATCACCACCAGTACATCCATCAGCATCACCATCATCCCCCAAGCCAATGCAACATTATAACTTGTGAGAAGAACAAAAAAAAAACTTGACGTTCGATACGGAAACTCCATTTCCCTGGAGCAATATAGAATTCTATTCTCCATTGGTTACGCATCTCACATAAATAGATAATATGTATATGTGCAATTTATACATGCACATATACCGCAATAGCTGAACTTCTTATATGCAAGCAAGCATGCATGCAAGTATGTATGTAGCTTCAGAGCGATGTGCCTACTCTGCTTCAATCAGATAAAAAGACTTTCTACAATTGCGAGAAGTGCGCGTCCGACATGGATCACACGTTCCATACATAAGACAGTAGAGGTCATACACGGACCGCTGCTTCGCGGAAATGCCGCGTGAATTCATTTACGTTTTATTTGCAAATATAAATGTAGATATTTTTTTATGTCTCTGTAACATATTGTATGGTTTATTGTTGTCATAATGTAGAAGAGAAGACTTTGCGAGATGGTTTTTCAATGAATTTTACACGAGGGAAGTAACAGGATAATTATCCATTGGAATATTTTTAACGTCATGGTAATTTGTTATGCTGGCTAATTTTCTTGGATTTAATTGTGAAACATGAAAGTTGGATTGTGATGAATATCGGAATTTTTAAAATGAGATGGATATTGATGAATTTTTGAAGAATTCTGGAAATAAGGCAGAGAATGCTTGGCAATTCGATAGTCCATTGCAAATATCTCACTCTCATCCCTCTGATGGGGTTCCTGCCCTAGACGATTCTATTACATTGAATTTACACAGAAAAGGAAATATCTATAGCAAATTCAATAATTCTACATTATCTGGATGAATAAATGCATCACCACAATTCAATTATTCAGTATCAATTCAAACAATTGCAAATTTTTACCATAATCAACTCCTCTTTTCTGTTTGATGTAGTAAAAATATTTCGTTCTGTGTAAAATGTTTAATTTTTTCCAAGTGTGAAATATGTGAATGTTATTATTTAAATTTAAACACGAGTAAAATTACAATTTATCATACAAAAGCACAACGTCGACTTCATGCAATTTTCTTTCCACATTGAATCAATTTTCATCACAATGTCCCTTGCACGCTACTAATATGTGAGTAGATTCATTTAAAATGCGTAAAAAATCATCTCTATATATTTATTCCTTACATTATTGTATACAAAATATATAAACATATATTCACATTAAACACGTTGTATGAATACAGAATCCAATTCACTGTTGAGTCCACTTTACTGACATACTTTATCGTCATTTAGTACGGTTGAATGAGAAATTTTTATGTGGTGGGCTTCACTTATCACCCAAGTAACATTTTGAGTTGTGCGATATCACTTGGAGTGACGTGACAAATGTGACGTGGACGCTCGTTTATGGTGTAGATATATTTGTGTATTGGTGTGTATATATGTTAGTGGCGTGTTTCAAAAAATAAGAAGTTTTTCGTGTAGCATAAGTATAGATGGTACGAGTATACCTGACGGACCATTTTATAGCTCTGATTCTCGACTTCTGTTTTAAAGAAACCAAAAAGACCAACAACTATATATATATATATATGTACACGTTGAAAAAAGCAATTACCAACCACGATGACTAATACGAATGTAGCTGCGTTTTATGACTTGAAAGGAATTGACGAGAGAGATCTACTTTAAGAGTGGTGAATGAGAGTGCGGTGAGGAATTAAGATTGAGAGGAATTTTGTTGAGTCGACATTATCAAGATAATGGACATTGTTGGTTTGATGACCTATAAACCAATAGTGTACTTGGGGATTTTTTCTTTATAAACGAGACAACAGTGGAAACGAGAAATTGGTTTATATACACACTTTATCATTATTAGCATTTTTACTTTCATTATTGTTATTATTACTATTCTTATAATGCTAAAGATTATACGCACATATTTCAACGAGCTCAGTGGATAATAAACAATATAATGATATCTCATTACTCTGCAAAAGTCTGATTCTTTACTTTGAACATTGTTCACGACTTGACTATTCAAAGGGGGTGAAAATAATTGTGGCTTCATTGCTCGCAATGGAACAGAGATAATGAAGAAAAATTCAAGATGGTGAAAAAGGAGTAAATGAAAATAAAAATGAGGAAAAGATGAAAATAAAAGAAATAGTAAAGTTGATGATTGAGTAGCAATTTTCTCTTGGTAATTCCAAGCAATCAGAATGTCCAAGAATTATAAGTCCTCTTGTCAATACCAATTATTTTATAGTATGACAATGGAAGAAAAGAAGAATGACACAATTTTTCAGGCGAAATAATTGAGATAATTTATTTCTTTACGAAATCTTTTTTTTTCTTTTCTCATTCTTTGAAATAGATTTTGGACGATTGGTTATTCATAATAATGATTCAAAAGTCTCGTTATTTATTGTAATTTATGCTGAGACGTGCAGAGGGCTTGTCAGATCACATTGTCTCTCAGTAGGTAGAGGATGAAAGAGGATGAGTGAGGTGGAGAAAGAGACTTCCGTAACGCACACACGCGTGCCTACTCGTTCGCATCAGGTACATAAGTAGTAGGCTTTGTGGTTTGTGTGTGTGGGTATGGGATAATACAAAATATATGAAGCTCAAACGTCGCTTGATGATTTTGGTGCCTCCGAAAATCCTAATCTGCTTGACGAACTGAAGAAGAGCTGAAGAGCAACCAATCACCTTCGTATTGCTTTGTGTATTCGGATATGAACATAAAGCAGAGAAAGACAATTTCCGGCTGTGTTCAATCGAATATAACAAAAGCTTCACGACTGTATAAAAATAAATGCGGAGATATTTTTTTTTTTCCCTCGACTCTTTCTTCCCTTTCATCTCATTTTATTGTGTATGTGTGTGCAACAGTGAACCTAACAAATATTGTGATGTTTTTTCACTAGAAATTTCCGATTAAAGAAACAAAAAACAAAATTTATTCTACAAACAAATTATTCAGCTTCAATAAGTATCGCAATTGGAAGATTTTCGAATTTTAATTGATGACGATTCATATTTAATTCAATAAAGCAAAGAAAATTTATTTCAATGAATTATCTCATTCTTATTGTCGTGTCGTAATACAAATGAATCCAGTACTTTTATCATATTTCAATTAACTTCAAATTAGTAACACAATGACAAAAGTTATCATACCAAATCCATCGCAGTAGCAAAATGTATTCGCATTTAATCCAACAACGTAAGATGATACTTCATAATCTCAAAATATATTTCCATTGCCGGTACAGTTACCATAACTATTTCAATATTTCTCACTGCATCTACATCAAATAATGAACAATGTTCTACACAATCTCACGGTTTCTTCCACCTTCATCACTTCCCCATTTATCATCATATTCGTAATGTAAAATAATTTCATACGCTCAAGGAATCCATATGAAATACATCTACAAATTCATATATACACGTAAAATATAATATATTTCGCCAATTGTTCGTGAAACAAGTTGTGAAACAGATCTCAACTTTCTTCAACGATATTTATATATATATATACCTATCATGTTCTGCATGAAAATTTTCTCCCTCTAAAACTCTTCAAACTCATACCACTTATACATATATATTCTTATAGTATAACGGGGATGTACGAATTTTCTCTCCCTCAAAACTCCACGTTATACTCGGGTTATAATTATTCACGCTTCAACTTGTCCGTTATTGAAAACTAAAATCCGTCAAGTTTTTGATTTCAGCAAAACCGTCAAACATAAACTTTTTTAATATTTATATTTTTTTTTTCACTTTTATTTAAACTTG
>JABMBR010005860.1:0-12837 GCA_018881525.1 Meteorus sp. PSUC_FEM 10030008
CCCCCCCCCCCATAGGAGTTATCACTTCAAAAAATAAAAATAATGGCGTTTGAATCATCTTCCTATCTTGATCCCTGAATTTGTTATAACTTTTTGGAAATTTGCCATTTCCATATACAGATATTGCTGTGAAGCGGGAAACACAAGGAATTACGGATATGATATCACCATTATTGCGCTTGCCATTGCCATTGGCCGAATTTTGAAAAGTTATAACAAAATAAGGAATTGAGATAGGAAGATAATTCAAACACCTTTATTTTTTTTTCTCTCAACGCCACGTGCTCCGTGTCCCCCTGAAGGAGGGCACCCTGTATATAAATGTATACATTAATATATGAATGAACCAATAACCTGAGTAAATTGAAACATTGATGAGATGGTTTCAAACTTGTCGATGGTTTTTGAGTTTCTTCGCCTGTGAAGACAAGTATTTTCTTCCCAACTGACATTATATACAGCTGCATGAGGGTCGACAGGCCACACGAGACGCACTATTATGGTTTCACCACGTTGATAAACACACTGGTCTATTTTCAGTCCGTCTTCATACCTGGTACATGTTCTCGAACGCTCATCTACATCAGCTCAATATTATATTGATATGAATTTGTATATATAATATACATTATATATACAAAGTGACTCGTACGTCTCCATTTTTTCATGCGATTGAATTGTAGCCAAAAAACCTTAGTTATTCACTTTGATATTCATCACTTCCCTCGCGACCTAGTTCATTCTGGAAACACTCTGGAAATATTCTGGAAACTTTCTGCAACCATGTTGATTCCAGGGCGTTTCCAGAGTGTATTCGTTACATTTGTTCGTCACATATCCAAAGTGAATACATATAAAAACCACTGTGGAACCATAATGGATTCAGAATGTAACTAGAGTGGATATATACTGCAATCTGAATGAATACATATCGGAGACAGAATGCATCCAAGGTAGGTACATGCTGCAATCGAAATGCAATTTGAATAAATTCATAACAGAAAAAAAAATTTCATCAGAACACGCCCATGTCTTTTTTTTCGAACTCGAGTTGCCTGGACTAGGATTCGAACCTGGATCCTTTCGATTCCATCTCGGCTAGCTGCTGCTCTTTAATCACTTGAGCTACTCAGCCCGAGCGAGTCTTGAATTTTAGTTGTGTTATATCCATAAAGCCATAGTGTCCATCATACGCCAAACGGTTTGATTTAGTGTAATAATGCTGTAAAGCGGGCGTCAACGGGAATGACGAATTAATTATCATGTAAGTCGTTCTACACATCACGTAGCGAGGATAATTGGTAGAGTACGAATTGGCAGAGCCCGAATTTATAAGAGGAATCTGGATACATTCTGGTTTAGGTATGTTTTCAGTGTGAATACATAGTGGATTCATTATGAATTCACTGTAAAATCACCTCATTTTCAGCATGCATCCGCTTGGTATCCAGTATGTATCCACTTCCGATACATTATGGTTTTAATACGTATCCATTCTGGAAAGACTCTGTTCTCATTATGTATTCACTCTGGTAACAGTCTGGAAACGCGATGGACAAATGTAACAAACACACTCTGGAAACACTCTGGAAACAGCATGGTTACAGAAAGAATCCATTCCCACTCTGTTTCCAGAGTGATTCTAGAATGGACTAGAGGTCGCGAGGGTTACATTATTGATGAGAATAGTAGATGATACGGATTCTGTTATAGGCTCCGTACTTACCGTATTGGAGGAAGTTTGCGCTATTAAACACTTTAGACGCTTTACGTGATGTCAATCGTCGCCCACCATACATTGAAACTGCTTGTACTTGAAGAAAATATTGAGAACCAATATCTAAGTTGTTTATCTCGATACAACTTTTATCCTTGAAAAAATTGAATCAAACTTAATGTTACAGCACTAGATATAATGAGAGAAATAAGAGGAATTGTTAGAAACGGAGATCACCGTGACATGGAACGTTAATGTTAATGTTAAACTAACTTTGGGTACACTCCGATGATAGACAAGAATCGAATCATTGGTGGGTCCATGGATGAGCTTGCTCCAGAAAAATTTGTAGAACATGATTGGAATATCTGAAGGTGGTTGCTGCCAATGAATGAGTATCCCAAGTCGTCCGTTAGACTGAATACGTGCTCTGCTCAATGACATATTGCGTGGCTCTTGAGGATTCTCAGGCTCTGAATGATTGAAATCATATGCATAAATTTATTTCTCAAGATTAAGAAATACAGAGGAAATAGCAAGCTTTCTATGTTCAATGGTTTCATTTCAAACATCTGGATACTTATATATGAATTGTGACCTAGTAAACGCGTCAATTCCTCGACCATAGAACGCGTATGGGAATATTATTATTTCCATTCTTAACGGTTTGCCTGTTCAGGGCAGTGATTGAGACGAGAATTGATAGTACACTCCTTATAGTTTACTAATGCCTGGAATATTTACTTCATCTTGTACGGACTTGCGCCTGGCAAGTCACGTGTATTGCCACATCTCATACCGCGCAGGAGTGCGAAAGAAACAGATACAACATCTGCAATACAAAATTATCTCGTGCAGAAGCGCGAGAACATTTCGGCTACGACCATGGAGTTAGATGAAATATAGCTTGTGTGTCATGGGTGGACGTCAGACGACATTGAGGGATTTCGTCGCATGCGTGGGCAGTCTGATGCTTATACGCCACTGAGTCAAATCTTATAAAATGAATGGACGGATGCAAGTGCGAATATGAAGGGCTATGCTAAATCCATCTAATGCAATGTGCTGAATAACAGAATAATCAGAGAGGGGGAAACAGGGGGCCTGTGCTAATACTTCGAACTCAGCACGAAGACTACAGCTATATCACGCTATATCACGCTTTAAAACTACAAACGCTGTAGTTGATTATAGTTGAACTCAGATATTTGTAGTGACTGTTTTGGAATGAGTGTTATTTCAAGATTAAAAATCTCGTTTTTGTGTAAGAATGCTACACTTCAGAAGAAAATAGAACAAAGGAATATTCTCTTGCGATTACGGTAAACTACAATCAATCCGGAATTTATTCCAAAACTATTCTGGAATTATTATGAATATTCCCTAGTTCAAAAATAATTGATTGAGCTTTTCCGAGAACTCATATGATTACAGAAAGATGAATTTTACTATATTTATTGATATGGTTGGTAGTTTTCGAACAGTTTTCATTATCTCCTATAGCTACGTGATCCAAGGAGTTCACTTGAAACTCCATGATTGAAATAAATCACAGATCCATTTTTTTGAAACTACAATTATCTACAATCGAATGAAATTCATCACCAAAATTTTTGATGAA
This sequence comes from Meteorus sp. PSUC_FEM 10030008, assembly GCA_018881525.1. NCBI lineage: Eukaryota > Metazoa > Arthropoda > Insecta > Hymenoptera > Braconidae > Meteorus > Meteorus sp. PSUC_FEM 10030008. The sequence continues at coordinate 3,339 of JABMBR010005860.1, forward strand.
ATATCACTCGTATCAATAGCTTCAAATTATATTTGTTATATTTGTTGCGTAATTATTGATGCTACATAGTAATAAACTTCACTGTGTATGACGGTACTGTTTGTAGTTTCCTAGTAGATTTTTTTATGTTTCATAGCTGTGTTATCCCGAATTCCCCTTCATATTTTTCGAATAATTTAATATAGAGATGAATTTTTACGTCACTATAATAAACTACAATTGATTTAGAATGTATCTCGAAAGTTTCTATGCAGTAGTATTTATATTTTTGATTCAGGACGATATTGATCATGTTTGCTGCGTAATTATTCGTACTAAAAAAAATGAGACTGAACTACATATATCAGTATCGTTTTTAGGTGGAAATAAGCGAAGAAAAGTGAGGTTTTTTGGAAAGTGGGTTCCAGCGTGATAGAGCTGAAGACTGCCACTCAGCACGGAGACTTCTTCTGGAACGGAACTTCTTCTCAAATTGCCTGATCGTTGAATTCGTTTTTTGGTATTACGAGAGCGTAGATATTGAATTAGTATCTCATATAGTCACGAACAATTAGAAGGGTGTCAAATTATTATGCGCGTAGTATCGATATAATTATTGAAATTGTGACGAGGTGGCACTGGGCACACTCGTGACAAATATTCCGAGCGACTTGCGTGTATTGCCACAGGTTCGAAAAGAGGAATGTAATGAATTTAACGGCACCCATCTATGGGTTTTGGCTCTTTAACCGATAACCAAATCGGCGCGGCGGCTTGACGGTGACGGCGCGCTGATGATTGATAACGCTAATCGACACATGATCGATATTAATATGGATTTCCGTATTGTCTCCGTGTAAATATATGGAAACCGCAGGAATCAATGCGGAAGTTAAATTAGCGGACACTTCTGCTTTCGTCTCGAAGAGAGACACCTCGCGGATCGACTTTCATAGAAAACTGGCGTACCACACCGAATATTGAGCATCGTGTGGGAAAACGAAACATTGAAGCGAATCATATTACAGTGGTGACTTCGAACCGTTATAAGGCCGAAGACAATTGGGATATTGTACGAATGACTATTGCAAACTATGGAGGTGAATCGTGTGTACCTGTGACTAGAGGTGCTGACACGAAACCTGATGTCTGAGTTGATCGAAATAACGACTGGTGGTGTGACGGTGACCCCAGCGGTCGATATCTGGGCTGGATTAGGCGACTCGCGGGGACGTATTCTCCTTCATTGGACCCCGGGGGTGGACGTAGAAAGATTTTCGGATACAAGCAATACGCGAGAGTTGTTCGCCGCTGGTACGCCGCGGCCACAGTTTGTCATTGAATTATTTCGGTTGTGAGTATCGTGGACGCGTGGCTACCGTGTTAGATTGAGAATCGTATTTAGAGTCATTCAAATTCATAGTAGATGCTATTAGTGGGTTGTATATCTATCCAGGTAACCCACGAAAGGTCGATAACCCCTTTTGAACGGCGGCAATACACGCGCTATCGTGCGCGGAAGCGTGTACTTTTTCATAACGTTATTCTATTCATTTTGTGGAGCGACATTCCACCACGTTATATTTTGTTTACCATTATTGATAAACGGTGATATTATTTCCGTATTTAATGTTGCTTTTGAGCACTTAATTGTATTGCCTGCTAATCGTTATCCTTTCAGGGAAAGATCGAGAAATCATATTTGATGAAAAAAGTTCATTCGGGATCCCAGACTTCCGAGTATCAATTAGTCTGGGTGGCATCCATAACTCTTGAGGAGATTAACCCCCACTTCCGTAATCTGTCCTCTCTCATCTTTAGAACGGTGAAAGGGGAGGGCAGCGTTGCAAAATATGAATTAATAGAAACAGAGTGCGATACAGCGCGGGAAAAACCTAGTAAGAGTTCCAATAATCGAGACGAGAACTTTGTGAGGAGTCAGTAACTCGACCATCCGGAGGACTGGGGGGGGGGGGGGGTAACCAAGGTTGGATCAACCAGAGGTCGAAAAATCCAACAACACTAAGGAAGTCACAGAGAGAACCTCTGAACCGCGTGGAAAATACGTTCTGGGCAATCCTTGCTAGAGACCATATGTACGGTCAGCGATTTTCGACTGTATTATTATTGGTATGGTATTCGCGTGATGGTGATAATAGTGGGCCACGTGCTGGGTCATGCTTTTGTTGAGAAATATACTATAGCCCTGTGTAAGTGTGTGTATGTTGAATGTAGCTCGTACATTGTATGGTAATACATATTTCCTGAATTTTCATTTCATTGGATTATATTGAGACCGCGAAGAGCACTATATTCTGTTAATTCCGAATTGTTGGAATCTGACTAAGTATTCTTATATAGTTTATAGTCAATCGCGGATGCGGTATTTCTGTCGTTTGACTTTGATTATTAATAATAATAAACCATAATGTATCACGCGTAACAACGATTCCTTACACATCGCCTGACATCCTGAAGATCTCATTTTAGGTTTCTTTTCTATTTATTTTTCTTTTTCTATGTTAATTAGGAGTAGTGGTCGAAAGTCACTTGGCGCTCGATACGGTAATACATCATGGTGTCGCGAAGGTCATCTAATTTTGATTTCATTGTAAATTGTTATTGACCATTGCAGGTGATGTTGAGGACATAGTCGGGCCACTATTTCAATGGTGGAATGCGCTTACCTGTTCTTCGTTGCAAAGTATACTTCAAGGGAGAAGGTAGCACGATGGGCACCGTAAAATCTCGAAACGACACATACTTTTTTTTAGAGGGGTCCATGGTGCCCTACAATTTGAGATCATCATTTTCCTACGAATGGCGTTTGTCATTGCCAAATACTCAGTGTGGAACTGAACAAGAGTTGAACGGATGTTAAAAACTGAAATTTGAGTCTCTTCTCTTGAAGGGGCCCGTCATGCCCCTTCTTTTGTTACAAGGAACTAATAAAACGGATGCATTGCGATTGATCAGATGATTTTCTAGGAACCTCGAGTTTGACAAAAAACTTCGATGGTTTCGAATTCGGGGATAATCATTACGTCAAAGCATGAGTGGAGAGCTCCATCTCAGTCATTGAACGTACATTCAGTTCATTTCGAAAACATACCGGGAAGAAGAAATAAAGGAGTACAGAGTGCAGATGTGTAACAGCGTGTATTTGAGACGTTTGCTATAGCGATAAATATCCACAATCATTATTCATTCGCGTAACAAAAAAATATTTTCATTCGTATTCCATTACTTGATTTGTTTGAATAATGAATAGTTATCTCATTTGGAATCGATTTTTCGGAAAAATCGAAAAATCGATTGCCCACAACTGTCACCTGCATTTGTACCGTCAATATTTCGGAGTTGATGCCGCGTTTTGTTCGCACATCACACATTCGTACTGAGGTGTCCTCCCACAATATCCGTGAATGAATGGGAAAAAGTGATTCTGTTTGTTAATTGTGTAATCATCGATAAAACAATTGTGGATATTTTCTTCATAATTATTTTTTGTGTCACCATTCGTTAGATTATGTATATACTTGCATATTGAACACTGCGAAACGTAATGAATTGTCGACTATGATATTCACCTGCAGTTTTGAAGGGGATTGACGGATGCGAGTAACCACGTGAACCAATTTCATTAACTGCCGCCACTCGAAATTGGTACCAATGTCCAGCCTTTAGCCCTGTGCGGATTGACGCATGGTTCTTGTTCGTAACCTGTCGGACTGACCAGGGTCCCAATCGTGATTCAAGATAGCGAGGACCCTGTACGTGTCGATCTTCCACTAGATACCGGATATTTTGCCTGAATTCTATCCAATTATTTCTCATTATTCTATTGCGTTTCCTCTCTGTTCCCATGTCCCAATGTAGCGTTATGACATTATTCTTCTGTCTGTGAATTTCAATGCTATCTGGTATTGGTGGTAGATCTAAAATTATTGACCGATCGATGAGCTCACTATTCCTGATGGCAATCTTGCATTGATCCTCAGATAGACTCATGCGATTATCATGAAGGTTGTGCGTTCCACAGTTAATTGAATTCTGCGATGACGTATCATCCAAGACAAAATTTTCAGTCTCTGGGAGTCTCCGACAATCTTTTTAACAGTCTCTTACAGGGGGACTGTAGTTTCTTTGACTCTTGGATAGTCTCCAGATCAGCGCACAGTTATATCGCCACGTTAATTTCAAGAGTTTGAAAAAGTACCGACAACCTCGAATACCCCCTTCAGCGGTGATATACAAGCCTCGGAGATTCCCGCAGAACTTACGTGAGAAACTTGAAACATTTTCGTGGAAAACAATTTGATAGCTAGTATGTTGGCTTTCGGAGGATATAGATGCCGAACCGGTGTTGAGCGTCTGGAAAATGTGTGCGGATCTTCTAATATTTACTGAGTGATGAATGAAATCATTATCATGAAACTTATGCATCTAAGACAATCGCATCGCATGAAAACAATCTGAAGAGATGAACGTTAATGACGTCGTGCCGTTCCATCTTGTGCTGCCAGATCGAGGGTAAAATTGATGGCTGCATAATACAAATGAGTTTCATTCTCAATATGGTAATATCTCTTTTATGTGTTTCTGTTTTCGTTTCGAGATCGGCTTATGTTTCTCAAATATGTACAAGTATTTATGACTGGATCAGCCTCCCACGAAAAGACTGTGGTCTCAAGAACTGCTAAAAGAGAGGCTGCGTTCGAGACAAATCATTCTCCCATTCGGAGACTCTTAGAGACTTAGAAAAACTATAAATCGATCCATCGACATGTTTGTATAATGATTCATTACCACGCTTTTGTACACGGAAAAAAAATTAACGTAGAAATTATTACAGTAACATTGTAATCTAGGACTAGACTTTCGATATCTTCACTTTTATGTTTGTATATTCTACAAATTATAATCTACTCATGATTTTCTACAATTGGAACATGATAATTTTTACGAGTGATTCCTGTAATAAATAGAAGAAATTAATTTCATAATGTGACATTTCAATCATTCCAATGCTACAGAATATACGTCAAGTTATAGAAAAGTACATTGCAACATAGTAAATTTTTTTATGAGTGCGAGTGAATAAGCGCGTATGCTTTGTGAGAGTAAGGATGATACTGCCCAGTATCATGCCACTGCGAAAAGCCAACAAATTATTCTATATGTCTAAGAGACATTGTCTATGAGGTCTAGAGGATATGTTGAGGGGGAATAGTGTTAGAAGAAAGTCCGTTATTCAAGTTTATATATTTAAGTGGTATAAGCCATTTATAAAGTGATACATATAAGTATGACATTATATTGTTTTATTCTTTGAGTGAGAAGAAAATATGTTACTTATTTGAGTATTTTTTTGTGTTCATCTAACTTTGATTGAAGTTAGACATTCCACACACTGATCGCACATATTACTTCTAGTCCAGTGAAAAGAGGCCAAGAAAAACGGCTGTCCGATTTCAAAACACAGTAAGGGACGGAAATAAAATCCTCTAGGAGATCGATAAAACCTATTTCCTTCAAGCCGCACTAAATGGTATTTTTCAATGAAAAATTGACCATTGATTATTGTAACATGTCAGAGTGACAACATGTTGAAAAAAAAAAATCAGTTTTACTTTCATTGTGATATTTATTGCACTCACTAGGTTAAAAGTTGTTGAATCGTGACAAAAATTCATCTTTTGCAAATCCAAAAACACAGTAAGTGCACTCACTTGCTTATCACTTCGGACAAATGGACAGGAAGTAAGAAACAAATTTAAAATCGGTGTGTTCTTCTGATTCTATCCTGCTCACCCTGTTTTATATCACAATGTATTGAATCAAATATTTATATAATACAGACTATTAGGATTAATTAATGAATATAATTAATAGAAACTTCGGCATTTTCTTTATAATGAAATGCAAAGTATAGAGAAGATGAAATAAAGACTTTTAAATAACACAATATTTTTTTCCGTAAACCTATTCACTATTCCTACACTGTCAATTGACTCGTTATCATCAACTAAGTCTTTAGACTCATCATTCACTTTCAGGGAATCCCAAAAAATTTTTCTGTTGTTAGGCATCAATGGACATAAGATTTTAACAATACTCCTCTTTTTATCTGAAGATATTCCCCGGAATTCGTGATCCATTGTAGGAAGTTTGTACGTTTTAAATTTTCTCAGAAAAAAATCGATTTCAGTATAGTGATTACTGAAGTCATTTTTGTGTATTAAGTTACGAGAATCTGATACAAATCTAACTTCTACAATGGGATTGAGAAGAAAAGTTTTCAACGGATCATTCGCTTTTTGAGCTGTACGTTTTTTCTTTTGCCAATTATAGAAATTTTTGACCTCAACTACACTCGAATTCTTTCGAGATTCAGTGATTGTTTCTTTTAAATCATGAAAATCATAAGTATTTCTCGTTCTTCTCATATGGGATTCAATATTTCCATGAATCGAGTCTGCAGATATGTGGGTATGGCCTTTAGTCAAATATTTAATTGTTATAGATTTTAAATTATCATTCGGTCTATTAACTATACTAATTGAACTTGTGAATAGGATCCAATTCTTATTCTGAGCAGTACAGTTGTCTGCCCACAACACAAAATTTCCAACATCTCTTTGAGACTCAATAAATGTCAATACAGCATCAACAATATTTTGGGCATCCCGGTCAGCCATTGCTTCATGCCAAAGAACACAGCAGTTACCAGTACCATTTTTTTTCAGAAATGCAAACGTTAAATTGAGTGCTACCAATCGACTTAAAAAAAATGCATCTTTATTTGATGGCATAACTGGCAATAAAATCACTTTTTGTAAGTCCATAGAAATAGTACATTTCTCACCTAGGGAGGTAAAGTAAGAAATGTCCGAGATCACATGTAAATTGTCGTCCGAGGCGAAGCCGAGGTCGACAAACATGTGATCTGAGGCTTTCTTATTCACTTCCCGAGGTGACGATACTATTTTTCAGTCCACCGAAGGCGAAAAACGGAAATTTTGTTTTGCGCAGCGGGAGAAAAAGTGACGTTTTTCGCCCGGCGGGCTGAAAAATACTTTGCACCTTCCGGGTTTCCTCTTGCCGAATCCTCTTTATATGATTCAACTGCTGCATTCGCTCTCATTTTATGATCTTCATAACGTTTTATAAAGACATCAGGAATCATTTCATTATTAGCAGTAAAATAATTTTTTTCCTCCTCTTTAAACAATAAAAATTCAGAGTATTCATCACTCTGAGGATGATGAAGAGAAATTTTCATGTTTTTCAAAGCTTTTCTATATACTTCTTTGCTACATTTGAAATCAGAATATTTTACTCAGAAATCTCTAAACATCAAATCTGAAGTTAAAGCTCGTGGTAAGTATTTGGTAAATGGAGAATTATGTCTTCTGTAATGACTCGTCATCGAATAATAAGAATTAATATGCTCCTCAATTAAATTTCTCTCGATCTTCATTTTTTCCTCCCTCTATTTTTCTTTACACCCGAACATAGCTGTTTGCGCTTTATTGCCTTAATCAATCCAGTTATGATAGAATCAGTTTTGAATCCTAACGTTTTTAGAAAGAATGAACGACGACACACTTGAACCTCTTGTTTGAAAACCTGGCTTTGTATCAGACTTTCTTCTCTTCATCTCCTCTATTCTTACTGTTTTAGCTAGCCAATGACGCCGAGATGCATAATCTAAGTCCCAAAAAAGACTCCAGATATTCTTGCGCTCTTCGTCGGAAAACTGATTAAAATTTCGCCGACATTTATTCCCACAAGATTCTAAAATAATTGGATGCTGTATATATTATATATATTTGGTGTTTTAGTTGTATCTCTGACATAGCGTTTTACAACATCTCCTCTTATTTTTTTTATTTCTCTTTTATTCTTTTATTCTTTCTCCCCATTTTTTCTTTCTTTTTCCCGCGCTCTTTTTTGTCATGTTTTTTTCTCTTTTTTCTATTCCCTTGTTTTTTTCTATTAATTATTGCGGCTGTGGTCCGTCTCGTGCATTACTGTATTGCATTTGCTCTGCTCTCTTGTTTATTAGCCTGAGAGCAACGACATAGGGAAACTACAGAAAAAACCTATGTCATACAGTTGGCGTAGGCCAAGTTTCTACGCTTGATGAAACTCTTGTAGTTGCAGCAAACGCGGGGCCTTATTGCCCCCGCCTGACGGCTTGTGATTTCTGTGCGTATTCGAAAAATGCATGGCCAGGCGGTCACTCATCCAAGTACTGACCGTGCTCAGTTATGCTTAGCTTTTGTGACCGCCATAACCACATACGGATCGCACAGCCATTACCGCCGCCTTAATTGGATGCTATAATTTATTTTCGATTGATTTTGAATTGGAGGATAAAGATTACTTTATAGATGTCCCATCTTCACTCTGTTGTTTGTTGTTGTCTCTATCTCCATTTGAATCTAAACTATTGCCGAAAAGGCTCCGAGTGAGAATATCAATTTCTTCTTGATGGAGAACTGAATTCGAATCAGCAGATTCGTTGTTTCGCATCTGGTTTTGTGAATTATCATTAAAGTTATTAATTTTGAGCTGTGAAAAAATAATCGAAATTTTTATTTAATTTATTCTATAAAAGTTTTATCTTTGAATTTTCAATTTCAAACATAAATATTTGTTACTTCATTCGAAACAATTTTACAAGATATTTGTGTTCGAAATAGTAGAATTGAGTCTTATTCGAACGTAATAACCTTTATATTCAGTGAACATTTACTTTTTCATCAAATTTTTCATGAACAATATCCACAATGACAACTCTGTCAATATTTATATCTATATAAAAATGGCGACATGTAATAGCGGTCTCTGTGGGGGAAGATGCAAAAACTTTACCTTCTTCTCAGTAATTATTTACGGTCGATGATTTTATTTGTTACACGTATGTACTGTATTATTTTATAAAAACATTGAGGAGCAACAAATATATGCGAATTTTTTTAGGTTTTTAAAATTGTTTTGCGCGTTACTTTGTTTTGAATTTGTAAAATTGGAAAAAAAATGTACTTACTAGGTTTACCGATTTTAATATCTATATGAAAAAATTGAGTTATTGAAAAATATTGATTGAATAGTGTTCGCACGAGTTCATTGAAACGAAAAATGGTATAAAATTGATTTATGACAATTTGTCCTTTACTGTGTTTTGAATTTGGGCAGCCGGAAAGGCAAATTAAGCATTTTTGTAAGTTTGCGAGATTATTGTTTTATCATGTAGACCCCATCGCCGTGAATTTGAGTTTTCGGGGTCGGGGGTTGTGTCGCGCGGCCGCCATCTTAGAAATAGAATATATATGTATACATATACATCGGGATATACATCGGAATATTACATCGGGATATACATCGGGACGACTAACAATGCCGCGACGGCCGCCACGGCCGCCATAAGGCCGAGAACCCACGCCCTTAATATTCTCAAAATATCCAGAAGTTAATATATTTCCCTGTAGGCGCCACCGTCCATCATACG